>CM032231.1:32072500-32152500 GCA_019009955.1 Riptortus pedestris
TCAACACTAGCTCAGACACAATATTTAGACCACTACAACTACTTAAACGAAATAAAGAAAGAAATACGCCAACTGACGGACTCATGAACGATATTATTATTATTATTTATGATGGACACCACATCGAAGGGGATTTGCCCTTTCAAAAGTAATAGCAGGTAACAGTAGCAAAAACCACGTATAAACTTCGCCAACCATTTGAACGATCACTGTTTTGACCCTACAAATATAGCCAACAGTTTGAAACTCCTTCACAGACAAAAAAATGGACGGAGATTGGACCTATTAGAGAACATGGAGATCTATAAACAACAAAATACCTTAACAACAAGTAATAATAACAAATAACTCTGCAATAATACCAAAGAAAAAAAATTAAAGTGAATAGTTGGTGGGTGATAAATTAATAGTATAATTTTAAATTTTGTTGTACACCACAGACTTAATTTGCATGTTAAATGTTGTCATATATTTCAATTTTGTGTAGGTATATTGTTAATGTGTGGGGTGCCTTCCGTCAATAGTTCTTGTAAGTCGTAGGGGAAGTCCTGGTGTTGTCGTTCGTCAATGGAATGTTGCATGTTGAGTAAGTTGGTCTGTCAGTCTTTGTCATTAAGTATGAGTGTGTTAATTTAGAGTGACCGATTCTAAGACTCTAGAGAACTACTTCTTCTCCCCTAGAATTTCTGAAACTTGATGGCCATATGTAAATAGTGTTCTTAATAGTGCGTAGTTTTTGTCAGTACTTGCGTTAGACCAGTCGGTTTGCCATGCATGTAAGATGAAGTGTTCATCTTAGATTCTAGCATGAAGTGTTCATCACTGAACTTAGATGCACACGAACGAATAACAGCCGAAACGACGACGAACATAGATCCAGATTCCACGATTCCAGTAACGACAGATATGACAACAGTATCATTTATACTGTCGGTTCCAACCCTTTATTTCATTTACCATTCACACATTATTACACTTTGAAAAAGAGAATGACTGTATTGTATGTTTTTGGCGTGTTAATTTTCTCAGTGGGCGTATTTATATAGGCGTGGCTGTAAAAGGTCTTTGAAAGGCCTTAGTTAGAAAAGCGGCAATTAGATTTTGATAAGAGTTTCCCATTATTCGCTCTACCTTGACACTAGGCGGCGAATACAAAGTGTGTGTAATTGAGTTTTTGTTGTAAAGAAACTCTGAAGCCCATGTCCTTTGTATGAACTACTGAGGGACAAAGCTTCAACTCTCTTAGCTAAGCAAATGGGCAAAATTGTCAAATTAAACTCAGGAAGTAATTCTCTTTTAATTATTATTATTCTCGGTATAGATGTCGCTAAATAATATGATTTGAAAAAGTACTTATTACATCTTTCAATTAAAATCTCCTAATTAAACTACTTATTTAAGTTATATATTTTTTCGAATGTCAATTAAATGCCAAGTGAAATAGAATTATTCACTGAACTCATAGGTTTTGAGAAAAAAATAGTTCTGTTTATGATTTTAACATTGTTACTAGCGCAGCTGTAATAACAACGTAAGTGGATTTATTTATCATACTATAATCATTATTAATCCTCCAAGACATTTACATCACTCACCCAATAGCACTAAACATAAAAGAAGAAATTAATAAACAACAAACATACCAAAATACAATTACCCTATATTGGCAGCCAGGACACGAGGACCTTGGACTTTGTACGACATTGAGTACCCATTCGAAGTGTGGCAACAATGCAGGAGGCACCTAGCCATTACGGCCTTAATCCAGCCTGACTTTGTACGACATTGCGTACCAATATCGAGGTGTGGCTACAATGTAGGAGGTACCTAGTCGTGAGGCCTTAATCCATCCTACACCAATCCAACAACCTCATGGCGACTGAGGATTCGCTACGATGGTCAGAATCGAATCCTATGGAAGGGACAGTCTCCTACTACCCAGCTCCCACACGAGAGAACAGCTCCCACACATGTACCAGTTTACCTGGCCTGTATGTCCTCGTGCTTTGAACACACGACCACTACGTCTATGACCGGCAGTGAAGGCAAGCCTCCACTCCGGACACCACCCAGCCCGTAGTTCACATTGAGTAAGCCGCTAGACCTTACCCCATTAAGGCAGGAGTGATCCCCTGCCCGGAACAGCAAAGCCGACTAAGGACCTACTGTTCCTACGGTTCCCCTACCCAGCAGCTACACAGCGGGGGCTTACTGCTGCCACTGGGGAGGGCCGGCCCCGTGCCGGGAGGACTTTGTACGATAGCAGACTACCAGGCTAAACTAATTACTCAACAAACCCAATACACACAAACAAACTTATTATACGAAGACATAGTGAGACATATACGCCACCGACTCCTAAACAAATGGCAATCATAATGGATGGAAGTAAAGAACCACCTCCGCAGTATCGAAAGTACTATTAAGGAGTAGCCATCGAGCCATAGGAGTACTAGACGGGAGGAAGTTGTTCTTGCCAGACTCAGGATCATAATGACAAGAACTGATAACCCTATATGCAAATACTGCAACAAACACCTTACGATAAAACACATACTGACAGACTGCATCCAACGAAAAAACCTGCATATACCCTACGATATGACAGAACTGTTAACTGACAGCAGCCAATATATTCCAGAAATTGTAACATATCTAAAATACATAAACATTTACAAAAACATATAGTATAAAATAATAGGTCTACAGCATACCTTAAAAGATTTAAAAGGGTTATTTTTGGTTTTATTCTTTAGACAAAGCAAGGGTATGAGAAACAATCAGATATTAAAGAAATATTTTCCATAATATAAAAATAAAGTACAACAAAGGTAAGTGCATGAGGGAGTAAATATATTATTCTAATTATGCCAATCACCATCGCTGTGGGACACAAACCAAACAAATAAAAAATATAGTATATATTGCCGTGAGTTAAAAATAAATTATAAATACATGAAGTAATAAGAGTGATTACTGTAAAAGTGCCGACAATTTTTTCGCAACCATCCATTGGTAAAGCTGGACTGAAAAATTAAACATTTTATAAAACCAATCTTATTGAAAATTTAATTTTCTATAAATGTTCTTACTTCGGTTTTTTTACTATCTTTAATATTAACCGAGATATTTCGTCGTATAGTTATTGGCCTTCAGTAAAGCCCCACTCCTACTCATGTCTCTTTTTCAATAAGCTAGTATATTTTATGAAAAACAGTATTTGAAGCCTAAATACGAAACATTGTTCTCATTGAACTTTTTACGACTTGATTGAAATACCTGAAGCTCGTGGGAAATCTGCTAAGTTGATGCACCACCTGCGTGAGAGCCGTTTTGTTACTACTATGCCTAATTGGGAAGATGGCTACTGGCAGATTTGGCAATAGTATAAAATGTAGCGTACGTGGGACAACGAAAATGAACTCTTGGTGTATTGTAGATATATTAGCAGATTTCCCTTAAGGGAAATCAGCTATTGTGGTCGTACTCATGACGCGATTTTCGAAAAATGTCTTCAAATGTCCATCGATCCTACCCACGAGATGACGAAAATGAGGTCCGTTCAAAATTATATATATATATATATATATATATATATATATATATATATATATATATATATATATATATTTGTCTGTTAACGCTCTAGCGGCCGCAATTTTTGTTTGATCGTTACGAAACTCGATATTTAACCGTTTTATGTATAAAGACAGATCAAGTTCGTTAATGGCTGAAATCGGACTAGAGGGAGGGGGGAGGGTTTAGAGGAGGGGTTTTCGAAAATTCAAAATATCTCCGTTATTAAACATCGGATCGAAAAATCGTATAGAATGAATCTTATTGCAAATTAAATTTACTATAAATAGTGTTATATACATTTATTCTCTATCTTGAATATTATCCGAGATATTTGTATTTTTAATAAGTGTGTTTGCCGCTATTGTCGGAAGTTTCGAGATTAGTTCGGCCGTTTCCGTAACTGTTCGGCACTCGTTTAACCTAACCTTTCTCCGTTCTTGCTTTCTAACCATTTACTTTGTGAGATACAAATACGTTCTGTTGCCCCCCCCCTCCCATATTCAAGATGGTGTTGTGTTACCGGTATGTAGATTTATTTAAGCTACACCAGGAAAATCTGCTTAGTTGACGCAGCCCCTGCGTGACGGTCTTTTTTTAGGTGGTCAGAATTACTGGAACATGTAATAATCGTAGTAAAATATCTGTAATTCTATGCCATTTTTATTGAATGCTATTCGTACATTGTGATATAGATTTTTGAAATGAATAGAATATCTATTTATTTGTTAAAGATTTGCATCTTGCACTAATTAAATAAACAAATAACAATTGTGTCTTTTTAAATAAATAATTAAATCCAAGTTCTTGACATCAACAATAA
The DNA here is from genome assembly GCA_019009955.1 of Riptortus pedestris. Classification (NCBI taxonomy): domain Eukaryota; kingdom Metazoa; phylum Arthropoda; class Insecta; order Hemiptera; family Alydidae; genus Riptortus; species Riptortus pedestris. The sequence continues at coordinate 32,076,900 of CM032231.1, forward strand.
TATGACGATAAAGAAAAACAAAAAGAAAGCGATGTAGTGTAAATAGTAAAATATAGTACATAAAAGATAACTAAAAACGTTCTATAAACCCTTTTCCGTCTCAATATAACATTTAACTGGAGTGTGGTCCATCAGCACTTATAGATTCCAGAGTATTGCATGCTGACGTGATGAAGCAGTAAATTTTGTGTAGTTTTTCGAGGCTATCGATACAAGTATCTCTTCAATTTTATGCACATCACTGACTGCTGAGGAAAGTGTTTGTAGATATTTATTTCTGTCTTTGATAAACTTCTCGCAGTAGAGAAGTATATGTGACAGGCTATTAGGGATGAACTGATTAAAAAAAGCTCCTGAGCTTTGAATGAGAAAGTTTTGTTTCGTGATTGAAGTTTGGAGAATTCTGAGCTTGATACTCTTAATTGGCTAACAGATCTTAGCTTTTTTCTATTTGTCTTAAAAGATTTCCGAAATGTAGAAATAATAATTCCCCTCTTTGGGTAAAATAAAAAATAAACAGCTGAAGAAAGTGCCATTAAACAAATATGTCGTCAGGTTGTTGTATTTGTTGATAGATGGAATATGAATAAATGTATATCTGCAGACTAAATTATTGATATTGATCAGGGATACAATAAGCTAGTAATTATACCCTGAAGTTGGAGTATTGTGGTTAGACAGACTTAGCTCACCAAGATCAATGCCAGTCTGTTTGTTAATATCTGTCTGATCAATAGTCTTGGGATCAATTGGTAGTTGGTCAATATTTTTGGTCTGCCAACCGCCGATATTGCAATGGGCCATCTAGGATATAGTTGGTCATGTTAGTCGCACACGGTCATCCAATTATTAGGGGTCTAAGCTTTGCCTTGTTCAACCTGGAACAAGCATGGCGCTGCAGTCATGGGGTGTAAAGGAAATTTAGAGGAAAACAAAATACTCTGCCTCTCTTGAAGATTCTCAAACGTTTTTGGTGAAGGAGACTTTTTGGAATGTGAAAAACTTGACGGAACCCTAAAATAAAGCAAAAATGTCTTTATGCGCATTCTTGATTAATAATCATAATACATGTACAACATAACAGTTACTTATTACATAAAAAAGTATAATAATGGAAAAGATAAAAAAAGAAAAACAAATCTAATGGAAGGTATGATACTTTTTTTTTTTATTTTTCATAAATTGGTTGATATCAGGTATGATAGAAGAGAGTACATTCTCTTTTTTTTTTATAACTTTTACTTTACTTTTCAATATTTCTGCTTCATTATTTTCTTTCTTTTTCTGTTTCAACATGTAGCATGTATGTAGGATTATACCTAGTATATGTTTACTAATGTAAAGATGATTCTATGTGTTTGGCCTTGGTATTGGAGGGATAAAACATTCAGGTATATACCTGTAGCTGTTGATATACATATACATATACATATATATATATACTAGCTCAGATACCCGGCTTCGCTCGGGATTTCAGTTGAGGCTGAATGGTGATAGTATTTTTTTGGTTAGGCTTTACTTTGGACAATATTTTTGACATTTACCCGTCCCAGTGTTTAGGTTAATACCCGTTGTTGGCATTTGTTAATAATAAAAATTAATTTTCTATGTAAGTCTTCACTGTCCCTCCAAATTGTCATATTTCCCATCTCCTGTGCATTATGCATAGATTTCAGGTGTGTTAAGGACAAAATATTAACATTGATTTGAAATTAATTTTTCCAGGTGAGGTACCTGTTATTACAAATAGGAATGAATTGTTGAGCATATCAATATTTCTACGCAAATTACTTGCTCCACACATTGTACCTGGAGAAATGTATAAAAAAAAGTTAATCTAAATAACAAAGTAAACAACTTTTGTTATGTGCATGTTTGTCGAAAAATACAAATAGACAATGAAATATCGCGAATTTTTATTTTCAGGCCTCCCTTATAACCCCCACTAACCGTTCTAACCTAAACATTTTAATATAGCTTATAATCATGGAAGAATTAATGCTAATTGACATACCGAGTTTTATTAAATTCGGTTCAATCGTTAGCGCCCAATAAAATAGTTGACTCCCGCTTTAGTATATAATGCATACCTCGTTTATACATTGTTAAAAGACAAAAATGAATATCACAAATGTTACTCTAAATAACAAAGTAAACAACTTTTGTTATGTTCATATTAGCCGAAAAACGAATAGAAAACGAAATACCGCTATTTTCAATTCAAGCCTCCCTTACAACCCCCACTCCTGCCCGTACCTAGAAATGTTGGTATGGCTTATTATAATGAATGCGTTACTGTTAATACACATACCGAGTTTTATTTATTTCGGTTGAGTCTTTTGTGCCAAATAAAATTGTTCTCTTCCGCTATAGGTTTTAGCGTATATCTCGTTTATAATTCAGTATACGAAAAAAGTGTATATAACAAAAGTTACTCTAATTAACAAAACAAACAACTTTTGTTATGTCATATTTGCCGAAAAACCAATAGGAAACGAAATATCGCTATTTTTAATTTCAGGCTTCCCCTATAACCCTCACTCCTGTTCGTCACAGAGGATATTAATATAGCCTAAAGTCTAAGTTTGGTCAGTAGTAATATACATTCCAAGTTTCATAAAATTCGGTTCAGTCGTTTATGCGTGAAAAGGTAACAAACAAACAAACAAACAGACACGAAAGAAAAAAAATGCAGTTATGGTGTCTATGACATGTTAAACGAAAAGTTATCGTGAAATTTCGCGAAAAAAACAATGTACAGACAGAGGTTACAATTATATATATATATAGATATATATATATATATATATATATATATATATATATATATATATATTCTTATTCTGGACCCAATATTATTTATATATTATTCATATTTTGTGGCAAGGGTCACCAATTAAAAACATTTTTTCCGGTGCAAATTTTATTGAAACTGCCATACATATTTCGTCGCTTACTTGCCACCTCTTCAGGGGCTATGCATTTAAAAAAAAATATATATAAAAATTAATAACATTAATTTAACAAAACCCTTAATAAATCTTACGCTTCTAGATATTGGTTTAATAGGTGCCTACACATATTAATACAATATCTAATATAACTAAGATATATTCATTAAATTTAAATGTATATATTGCTATTAACATTTGATTTGAATGTAAGAGGGAAACGAGCACTGCAGGAACGAACTTCCGATTTTTCGAAATAACATTTCGAATAAAATGTTCAGCAAGTTGGGGAAAAAACGATTGGTATAAAATTTATCATTCTGGAATTGGAATTAATTGAAAAAAAATAGTCAGCAGATTTCTACTTTTATTAGCTGAGTCATTGAGCATATCGCGTCCAGCTTACATTTTAATTCCTGCATAGATATGCTTCTTACTACAGGAGAAATAGAGAATAGTTTGAGAGATGAGATCACCAGTGTGTCGTTGTAACTCTAGGGAAATCTGCTTAGTTTACATAGCTCCTGCGTGACGGTTTTTTGCATTGTGATATATATCTCTTGACTAAGGAAATTTTAACTAATCATAAAATCCGCTAAATCGAACTATTTAGATAATTTTTTAAGTGAGGCCAATATAAGTCTACATAAATAAAACTCTAAAGGCTTGTCTGATTTATTATTTAAATTCGGCGAATATCAACGTTTTTTATCGTTTCTCACTAAGAAAAATGGCATCAAAATTGAAAATCTTGCCAATCTGTCTGCCACCCGCTTGACACTCAATCACTCAGTATTGATAACAGCGATTCTAATTATTAGTTTGTCTTTGCTTCGGGTAAAACAAATGAATGGATCCACTTAGGCTGATCATATTGCAGGCCATTTTTATTGTTGATGAATATGGCAGTATGACATAGTGTATCTAATGTTTATGATTCCTCAAGAAACCATTATATTTTAAACAGCCAAAGACGGACGACATGCCTAGGTGCTCATATAATGCAAAACAAAAGAACAAACCAATTTCTATACAACCGTTGAATTATTGATAAAATTTTTGATTCATTAACTTAAAAAAATGAAATAAAATTCTAGTTGGGAAGTGAAAATTCGATTATTGCATTCTTTGATGTGTGTGTTGATTGGGTTATTGGCGGATAGAAAGGGACTTTGTGAAGTTGAAAGGGCTGTGGTTGGTAGTTAGAGTGGTCATTAAGCAACGAGACACTCGGGCCCAGAGAGATTCTTCTAGAAGGAAGGATTTAATATCTCGCTGGAAAGTACTAGTGCTGCACTCTTCTGGCTCCCAATGGGATTACTCGCTCGGAATGCTATTTACAGGCAGAATACGCCCTGCTCATTCTCTCGCAGCCCCTCTCTCTTATCATCAGGACTACATTTCAAATACTCATCACTCGGGTCCTTTCCAAGCAGTATTTTGTAATCTCTTTAGCCCAAAACTGATTTGAGTGTCTTAGTTCAAAGGCGCTGAGCGGGATTGTACATTTTCAGTTTTAGAGGATTTCCCCTGCTGATGGGAAAGCAGCTATTGAAGTCGTACTCATGATGCGATTTTTGAATATTTTCTTCAAATGTGTTCGGTGCTATCTACGAGATGACGAAAATGAGGTCCGTTCAAAATTATATATATACACCATAGGAACCGACAGACATGGCCCTTTAATATTTCAACTAATTAGCTCTCATATTTAATAATATGAACGGTGTCTTTAAAGACACCTTGGCCAGTTAAGGGTTCATAATACAAAAAATAACCTTTGTTATGCGCACGCTTGCCTAAAAACAAATAGAAAATGGAATACGACGAATTTTTTATTCAGGCCTCCCTTATAACCCCCACTCCCGTTCAAACCTAAAAAATTTAATATAGCTTATAATCATGGATGAATTAATGCTAATTTACATATAGTTTTATTAAGTTCGGTTCAATCATTAGTGCCCAATAAAATTATTGGCTCCCACAATTTTTTAGTGTATATCTTGTTTGTACTTTGTTATACGACAAAAGAGAATATAATAAAATACTCTAAATAAGAAAATAAGTAACTTTTATCCTGTGCATGTTTGCCGAAAAACCAATAGAAAACGAAATATCGCTATTTTTAATGTTAGGCCTCCCTTTGAACCCCCACTTCTGCTCCATCTGCCGGGCTGATTTGTAAATCTAAACCATCCAGGGCGTCACCCAAACGCATAAAAAAAATTCATTCAAGTCGGTCCAGCCGTTTAAGAGGAGCTCAGTGACATACAGACGTACAGTAGAATTATATATATATATATATATATATATATATATATATATATATATATTTGTCTGTTACCGCTCTAGCAGTCGCAATTATTGCTTGATCGTTACCAAACTCAATATTTAGTCGTTTTATATTAAAAAAAATATCAAGTTCGTTAAGGGCTAAAATCGGACTATACGTCGGACCGAAATATTGTATAGAAACAATCTTATTGCAAATTTAATTTGCTATAAATATTTTCCCGATACATATCGTTACGTTTATTAGAAAATTGGTAATAAACATTGTTTATTGAAGTTCTTGTGGATTGCAAAATTAAACACACACAAGCTTTACAGTTTTTATCACAGGACAATTTATTTAACAATGCGCTACACACTTAGTTAATTATTCTTAATTATTACTCACAGTATGCATGATAGCTTCCCTGTTTTTCTGATTAAACAGTCCAATAATTTACTTACGATCACTGAAATTCACAAAAAAAAAAAAACACGGCACTGCACTGCCCCTTACTTCACGAAGTTAACGGCACTGCACTGTCTTAAACACGGCACTATACTGTTCTTTACAGAGTCACGGTACAACACAGTTCGTCACATAAAACACTTTACCGCACTGCAACTAAGTCTCACTGAACACACTGATGATCACTTGAATACAGCTGAGAAGAAAACTGACAATCGGGGCTTTTATAGAGGAGCGGCGACATCAAAGGAATTCGCACTGGAAGGGTCCAGAACAGTCCCGGCTAAAGTAGACACTTCGGGTGCCAATAGTCCTTCCGTTTTAATTATTATATTTTCCGTGTAATGAGTATTAACCAAGATGTTACTAGTGTCATATTAATAATAAGCTGTTATATTCTTGAACCACTTCATTACATGGAAAAATATCAAATATTGTTTTCAAAAAAGCTTTATTATACGAGATACAAACAAATGCGTTCTGTTGAACCCCCCCCCCAAAAGGTAAATTGTTCATGTTTCCAGTCTAGAATAATTCGATCTATTCAGCGCTGCAAAGTTGGCTGCCCAGTTTGTTTACAATTCAGACCCTTTCCGTAGTAGATATTATCAACTTGTAAATGGGCTGAAAGATTCCTTATTACCGTTTGTATTTATTCCCTTAACAGTGTTACCAGTATGTAGATTTATCTGTTGTAAACCTTCTCGATGGAAATGAGCTTAGTTTACGCAGCCCCTGCGTGTTGGACGTTTTTAGAGATTCTATTGTTTCCATATTGACTGATTTCCCGCAATGGGGATACAGCTGTTGAGGTTATACGCATGGCACGAGCTTCCATAAATTTCTTTGAAATATACATCTATCCTACCAAAGAGATGAAGAAATTGAAATCTTTCAATATTAAATAAACATACTGCCTGTTAACGCTCTAGAGGTCGCAATTTTTGTTTGATTGTCGCCAAACTCAATATTTAAACTTCTATGTAAATCTTACTTGGAAATCCCATACGATAATCAAAAGACAGGAACTTAACAGACGATTCCATTAAGATCTTAGTATCCCATTCCTAAAAGGCCAAATTCCCTTAAGATTACAAAAAAAAAAAAAAAAAGAAACACAGCACACTATCCAGAATTCTTAGCTCTTTCTAGTACCGTTCGTCTTTATTCCCCTCCACAAGAGACAATGCCCAGTGATCTCCTATAACAGTGTAACTGAAGTGATAGCAGTGGCTATTTTCTTCTTCAAGTGCCATATTCCTCCTTAACTCTTGACTTCCTCGTCAGGCAGGAAGAAACAGCTCCTTCGACTGAAGTGAATAAGGTCGAACGTGATGGACATAAGTGCATATTTTTTAAAATATTAATTACATAATAAATTAGTCAAATGAGAGACATTTCAAATTCATTTTAGCATAGTTCATTTAGCGGGATTAGTTCTTATAATTCCATGATTTTACACTGTAGATTATGTAGGGTATTGTAGTTGAAGATCAGTTGTGATTAGTTTATTGTGAGCGTAATTAAAACAAACAAAAGCAACTTAGTCATCCGTTACGGCCCAAATTTAATAAAAATGCAAATATCTCGGTTAATATTCAAGATAGAGAAGAAATGTATAGAACAATATTTATAGTAAATTTAATTTACAATAAGATTGAATCTATACAATGTTTTGATCCGACGTATGGTTAACGGAGATTCGAATTTTCGAAATCCCCCCTATAAACCCCCCCCCCCTCCGACTGGTCCGATTTCAGCAATTAAACGAACTTGATCTGTCTTTTGCATTAAAACGTTTATATATATCGAGTTTGGTAATGATCAAACAAAAATTGCGACCCCTAGGCCGTTAACAGACAAATATATATATATATATATATATATATATATACTTGTATATATATATATATATATATTTGAAAACGGACCTCATTTTAACGTCATCTACCTGGTGTAGGATTCTCGATGGAAAATTTGAAGGAAAATTTTCGTAAATCGCGCTGAGTAAGACCTCAATAGCTGATTTCCCTTATGGGAAATCTGCTAAAAAGGTTTAGAATTATTAATTCAGGAATATTACTTATCATTTTCTTCAATTGGTTAGCATTTACACCTGACACCATGTTCTTAAAGCAACAAAAAAAAGGTTTTAGAATTATTTATCAGTATGTATCTCTTAGGATTTCAAATCTGTACTGTCCAAGAACCAAAGCCTGTCTTCTAACTCTACAAAACATATGTTTTACACTCAACCTATAAAGAGAGATATAAATATTCCAAAGAACTATAAACAACAATCCTTCATTACACTCCCTAAGAATGCTGTTAATGAGAAAAGTTGCTCATGTTATGAGTAATAATGAGGAGTGTTAGTGAACAATTAGCAAGAGTGACTCTGAAATACGGAATGACCTAATTTTGTATCCAGGTGCATTACCACTGGCGAACTTTAGTTCAACTCGCAGGGAAACAGATATTGTTCTTCGAGAGTTTACCTGCATTCATTAACATAAATTGTTGTCCGGAGTTTATTCCACATAAACACAAATGAGGAGTGACAAATCAAAACGTGCTTTGCCACATTTACTCAAATTTTGGGAAATCGCAAAAAACTGTTATCATATGATTTTGACCATTAAATTGTTCAAGTTTATTTATATTATGAAGTTCATATAATTTGAAGCACATTTAACATCTTTTTCTCTGTTGAAAGTTCCTTTTTTCTTTATAAAAATGTATTAATAAGTTGGGACAAAACACTGTTTGAACAAATGGGTTGGGACAAAACACGTTTTGTTCAAATCACCAATGGACAAAACACGCTTTTGTTCAATTCAACCAATGGACTAATCAAACCTAAAACTAACCTGGAATATTGGTCGGTCATGGCTTTGATTAGTAACCTATCGGATGACCCTAATATCGTCCATGCAGCGCTAATCATTATCTAGAGTGTACTCCACTCGCAGACAATGTATAGATCACTGAATTTCACACACTCAACCAAGTCAGCCCTCCCCGCTCAACGAGATCCTCTCACTACTATCTCCCGACTGTCTTCCTTTGTATTCTCCCACTCACCACCTTCCCGTGATACCCCCATCCTCAACTGAATCCGAAACTAAATTGAAACACACTCTCTTAGGGCATATTTAATTAACCTCAAGAAATTATTGTTCATATTCATATGGCAACCTCTTCTTCCAGACACTCACACAAAAATTTCTCTGTGTCATGGGTCTTGTTCATTGGCCGCCTCAGTGTTATTGATGATTTTCTATGTAACATCTTCAAAGTGCTCACACTGCTTTAGGTCTACCAAGCCTCTCAAAACATTGTATGCAAAAGTTTTTCTTACGTCCTGTTTCTTTTCACTCGAAAAATTGGGTAGGCCTAATGGAATTTCTTCAAGGTGCAATATCCATTATCTTCTTGTCGTTCACTTGTTTTTTAGTACAAAGTTACATGATATTTTCCTCTTCCACATCTTTCAAACGGTAGTTTCTTGTAGCTCTCACTCCAAACTTTAAATAACTGTTTTCTGTGTTGCCAATTCTTGATTTTTCTTTTTTACTTTGCCTTTGTTGTGACCAGTAGCTCCCTTAGTTATAAAAAATGGTTTCATTCACACTTAATTGCTTCTAAGTTCTTGAAGTATGTTGCTAAAGGATTTGGTATTCAAAGTTTTCCAGTCATTTCCAAGTTGTTTGACCTGTTCCAAAGTTTTCATAACATCTTTATGTATTCTTCTTTTGATTACAATTGTTACATTTTTTTTTAACATTTTCCTTACCACTGCCAAAAACTCTGTCAGCAGGTTAAAAAAAACTATGCCCTCCTCTGACAGGAAAATATATTTGAATTTGCTCCAAGGGTGTATTCACTGCTGTGCATGTAATACAATGTTGAGTGTTTGATAGTACTATGTTATTCTTGTTTTGAGCCCCACATCCATCACAAATTAAACGAAGTACTGTCTTATCCTTGTAGTTCCATTGTCTTAAGATGATAAAAAAGTGCTGAAGAGACTTTCAGTGCTTCCTTTCCCAGATCTGTCTTCTGTCCAAGTGTAAAAAGTAGTGTACTTTGTGGCCAAGTCAACTATTCACTAATGAATTATAAAATTAAAATTGTCTGTGATATATAAAAGCTTCTTGGATGCAAATTTTTGGGAGTGGTTGTATCTGTTGGAGATCGAAACCACAAGCGAAATGGAATTATCAGGTTCCACTTTAATATAGTCGTAAAATGCCTTTGCTCTCCTCTTGTGGACGGCGTTTTCATGTCATCAACATAGGTGTTTTTTTTTCTTTCCTTGTGAATTCGGTGGCACTCGTTTTAATTTCTCTTTTATTAATAAGCACTCGCTGCATAAAGTCAGAGGCTGGTGTTCTGAAACCTATATTGAATTCATTCCTGGATGAAAATGTCTCTGAACATAGAAAAAGGTAACTTTCAACCTAGGTTCTTCATCAGAAAGGCTTGAGTGGTAAGCATTGTTTTGTAATTTTTTTATACTGCACTGGGCTGTTCAAATAAAACCCGTTTTGATTTTTTCCTATTGTAATGGGCTTTCAGAGGCATACAACCCTGATTATAAATTCTCTAACCTTTTCTTTCTTTGCAATGCTTTTTCCAACTTTTTCTATCGCCGCCTCTACGTTCAGCAATTGCATCTCCAGAATTCACTTTTTTACTAATTGTTGCTAACCTAGTTCGCCTAAGTTTTGTAATGGATATGAAGTTTTTTTTAGAGACGGGACATGGCGTTTACTACTGATTGCTGAAGGAATAAAGTACTGATCGGAGAATGAATGTTTGGCTGATTCTGATTGCCTTCCATCACGTTCCTTACGGGGCCAGTCGCCTCTTCACTGCTCTAAGATTAACTAAACTGGCGACAATATTGTCCTGTCGTATTTTCTCAGGGATTTTGAAAAGAAAAATTTTATCACGCAGCTTTTTTAACATCTCTTGGCCTCAATTTTAGACAACACATCAAACTTTTTGTGTTATGTTTGCAGGGATGCGAACAATCCTGGATCCTGTTTGGAGCTGAATATCTTCTAAGCTTAGCTGTATCAACTTTAGATGTTACCTTTCTTTTTTTTTCTTGAACCACTTGTTGATTGAGGAAATAGACACTCCACCACCAAACTCACTAATTGAAAATTCTTCCATCACCTTATAAAACAGGTTTATTTTAGAAATAAAACAACATGATCACTACTAATTTTAACAGAGCACATTATGACATACATAACACTGCACAGTATAGTCACATGACTCATCGAACCAATCAGAACACCTTTGCAGGCCTGACTCCCATTGGTGGTTGGACAAAACATCATTTGACCCAAAACCAGGCGTGGACTTAACACACAGTTTGATGTGAACTCATGATTTTTCCGACTCAATTTACTTGGTACAAAACATTTTTAGACGCCTTTTGCTAAGTATAGGTGGATTAGGATTCTATGAGACCTAAAAAATTATGTGCATAAACTCAATATTGGATGTTTTGTGACAAAACCCACGTTTTGATTTGTCACTCCTCAAATTTAAAACTGATACTTCTAGTAGAGTTGTTCAGCAAATAACAAGGAACAAAAATAGTAATTACTTTCATAAGGGCCAATTCATCTTTTTATTTTAGAAATACGCTACGACGGTAGCTTGTACAATAAAAGCATGTCTCGGGGCCAACAATTTTTCACTTGAATGTTACCAAATAAAAATAAATCGCACTGGGTATCTCTGGAATTCTTTATACAACTATTCCTTAAATAAACAAAATGTTATGCTGCATTCCATTTAAGGTTTTAATATTTGAAATGAATGTATGTCCTGTTTGTAAGCGTCGGGTCAATGCATGTTATAGAACATAATTTATAGAGTTTTTTTAATTAAACATTTTCGTAGATCTAATACTAGTACTGCTGGTAAACCTAAAGTTCGATTCTCGCCTCAGCAATAGGAATTTCTTTAGTGACTAATCCATTAAAAAAAACCCTTAGTCCCACCCTGGCTAAAAAAGGGTGATAACCTGTAGATAAACCATAGTTTTTTGTTATTTATTTATTTACGTCTACTTTATGCTACTAAGACTAATTGGGACGGGTTATCTACAGGTTACCACTATTTTCTAGCCAGGGTGGAAATAAGGAATTTATTTAATGAGTCCTTTACCAAATAAATTTCTACTGCCCCGGGCGGGAACCCGCCACTCTAGGTCTACCATGCTAGATTAAGACCAACGCCCTAACACACACGGCCAACCTGAGCCCTTAAGCCATAGTTACTAAATAATAATAATACTAGAAATAATAATTGATTTTTTTAAATTTTGGTTTTCATCATCCCCCCCCCCTCCCTTAATTTTGATCAAAATAGGAGGCGCCCAACTAGATAGCCTAAGGCTAGTCGTTTTTGAGTTATGGCGCAAAATTGTCAAAATGTATTTGGGAAGGTTCAAAACGGTCGTTGCTTTACATAATGAAGTAAAAAAATCGACTTGCATGTCCTTACGAGACGTTTTCTCAAAGAACAGTGATGAGGTTGTTGGTTGAGTAATGCTAATTACATAGGGCTGCTACTAAAATACCACAGATTTAGACTGAACAAAACGGGGGGAAAACAAAATGCCTTAAACTCAAACTTTGTGGCAAAAACATGCTTTTATTCTAATAAATTCTACAAGTGATTTACATTACAACTGCAAGAGAGAAGATAAATACAACAATTTTGTAACTCCTACCTTGTGGTACTACGTCCAACTGGGGCGAAAGACAAATAGAGAAAAGGCTTGGAATTAATGAGGCAATATGAGTGAGGATCTCATATGATCCTGTTCCAGGATGTTCTTTCACAAAATAAATGGATGTTCACAAAATGAAACAAGGTTTATTTTGTGAAAGGCAATGCATCACGCTGGCTGCTACACGCATGTCAACTGTGATATTAGGAATGAACATAAACAAACCTGTTATCAGATATTTGATAAGCACATGGTTGAATTTGCTGTTTATACAAACTCAGTTAAAGTCCAACGATTCTGTTTGTTTTCAATTATAAAAAAAAAACTGTGAAAACAATGTTAAGCAGATTTCCCTTGAGGTAGTACTCATGACGCGATTTTCAAAACTTTTCTTCAAATGTCCATCGATCCTACCCCTGAGATGACGAAAATGTGGCTCGTTCAAAATTATATATATATATATATATATATATATATATATATATATATATATATATATATCTGTTAACGCTTTAGCGGTCGTAATTTTTGTTTGATCGTTACTAAACTCGATATTTAAATGTTTTATGTAAAAATAAAGGTCAAGTTCGTTAATGGCTGAAAACGGACCAGTGGGAGGGAGGGGTTTAGAGAGGGGATTTTAAAAAATTCGAAATATCTCCGTTACTATACGTCGGATCGTAAAATTGCATAGAAACAATCTTATTGGAAATTAAAATTACTATTAATATTGTTCATACATTTATTATCTATCTTGAATATTAACCGAGATATTTGCATTTATATTATGTGTGAAAAAGTTCGGTCGTTTCCGTGACTGTTTGGCACTCGTGAAATTTCTCTATTGTAAAACTTCACGTGGGAAATCTGCTTAGTTTACGCAGCCCCTGCGTGACGGAGTTTTTTAGAGTTCTCATCAATTCCTTGAGTAATAATATTTAATGTAATATTAAATTTAGTAATAAACTAAATTTAATATACATTTGGGTGACTCTTCGCTGTATATTTAGCATAGGGCTTTCATCAATTTACTCTGTCAACAGGAAATCTGAATAAACAATAACAAGAGTTTAAATGTCAATTACTATTCCTTGTATATCTAACAATAGAATATTATTTACATATTGTTGAATTTAACATTATTTCAGAAACTTATGGCTGGAAATAACAATTAAATGTATACATATAGTTAACGTTCTGCCTTTTGATTTTTTTTTTACTGTTCCATTATTAGTATAAGATAGATAAATGTATCAAATAAAGAACTGTTAACTGCAGATCACTTGGAAATAAAATTGCTATAAATATCGAGACTTTACTGAAGCAAGAGAACATTTAGTTTCAATGCTTTCATAGCATTATGATGATTTAGTGGGGCCGCTTATGAAAAGGGCTATAACTCCTAGAGGACTAACTTTGACAATAACTTATGATATTGTGTTGGAGAAGTTTCTTAAGACCAGTCTTCTCTTTCCACCACTTTAACGATCAATAGCTATTTTTGTTCTCTCAAATATTTTTACACATCTGGGTCAAAGGTAAAGCCTAGTGTAGTGTAATTTTTTTGTAATAGGTTAATTTTCTGTATTTTAGCAGATTTCCCTTAGGGGAAATCAGCTATTAAGGTCATACTCATGAGGCGATTTTCGAATTTTTTTTTTCAAAAGTCCATCGTTTCTACCCAGGAGATGACGAAAATGAGGTCTGTTCAAAATTTTATATATATATATATATATATATATATATATATATGTCTGTTAACGCTCTAGCGGTCACAATTTTTGTTTGATCGTTACGAAACTCGATATTCAATCGTTTTATGTAAAAAGACAGATCAAGTTCTTTAATGGCTGAAATCGGACTAGAGGGAGGGGATTCAAAATATATCCGTTATTATGCATCGAATAGAAAGATTGTATGTAACCAATCTTATTGCTAATTAAATTTACTATAAATATTGTTATATACATTTATTCTCTATCTTGAACATTAACCGAGATATTTGCATTTTTATGGTCTATGGGACATGTGGTGGAGGGGTATGTTCGGATTAGTTCGGCCGTTTCTGTTAACTGTTCGGGTCAGGTGGAAGCTTCTTCTAACCTTACCTGTCGTTTCTAACCTTACCTTACCTTCCTTACTTTGTGATATTTATGCAAATACGTTCTGTTCATCCGCCCCCCCCCCTTCTTTAGTTCTTGGACTACTAAAATTTGAGTTATTAAAATATAAATTATTCTTACAATTCATAACCCGTTTCAGCTGGAAATTTATTAAAATTAACTAACGGAAAGATTTCTTATCACCGTTTGTATTTAATCAAGGTGGTGTTTTGTTACCAGTATGCAGATTTCTATTGTAAAACTTCACATGGGAAATCTGCTTAACTTACGCAGCCCCTGCGGGACGGACTTTTAGTTAGTAGTTGAAAGTAAAGTATATTACCTGGGATCACAATTTAATGTACACACACACACACCCTCTAAACCCCCCCCCTCCCACTGGTCTGATTTCAGCCATTAACGGACTTAAATCTGTCTTTTTACATAAAACGATTAAATATCGAGGGTGGTAATGGTCAAACAATAATTACGACCGCTAGAGCGTTAACAGAAATATATATATATATATATATATATATATATATATATATATATACAGCTACTGAGGTGAGTGCTACTGAGCTACTCATGACGCGATTTTCGAAATTTTTCGTCGAAAATAGCGGTCGTTATTATTGCTTTATCGTTACGAAACTCGATATTTATTCGTTTTATGTAAAAAGAAAGATCACGTGCGTTCGAACAGCTGAAATCGAACCAGTGGGAGGGGGGGGGTCAGAGGGGGGGAGAATTTTGAAAATTCGAATTCGGTTACTATACGTTGGATCAAAAAAGTGTATATAACCAATAGTATTGAAAATTAATTGTACTATAAATACTATTTATACTCTATCTTGAATATTAACTGAGATATGTGCATTTTCCAGTGTTCAGCCTTCATTAAACCCCCACTTCTACTCAAGTAACATAAACAATACTCGGTTATGTAATGAACTACATTATTCGAAGCTAAAATACCAAATAATGTTTTCAAGAGACCTTTATTATGCGAGACACATGGAATTATGTTTCGAAGACCCCCCACCCCCCACGTCTTAAGTATTTGGAATACTTAACTTTGATTGATTGAAAATTATTCTGATTCATTACAAATTACAGTACTAGATATAGTAAATAGTTTTCAATCAAATTAATATGTTATATTCTGATATATTTCAGTAAGTGTTTTTCTTTTCGGTGAGAAGTTGGCAGAACTGCTTATTTACTTTTCGTACGCTTCCCATCGGGATGTTTCTTATTTTCGTTGGCATTAATTCACTTAATATTCACGGTGGTGCTGTGTTACTAGAATGTAGATTTATATATTGGTGAACTTCACGCGGGAAATCTGCTTAGTTTACACGGCCCCTGAGCGACGGACGTTTCCTAAATATATGTATCTTTAAGCGTGTGCATTTATTTATATTACAGTAGAAACTCAGTATTCTAATAAATGTTTTACACAGATAACAAGTATTTCATATTATTTACTACACAAAGACTGAAGTAAATAATATGGAACATAATTTGAATAATGTTTGAGAAGTATGCCAAAATCCGTACCTGCCATATCCCGTAAAGTCCCCCAAAAGTAGGGATTTGAGCGAGTCTAATATCAGCCTTCTACAGAAGAGAATACCTTGCTTGTCAGCAGCTGAGATTTATAAGCGGGTTGTCTCCTTTATCAGTCGCCTCGCCTGATCAGAATCCTGAAATAGTCTTTCAGCCCGTCCTCCCAATACCTATTACAGTATTTTTTCCTAAGCTGAGTAAAAATTGCTGTAAATAGACATCTACTTCTTCTTTTAAAATTACACAAGTGAAGAAAGTGAATTGCCTTCTTAATTAGTAATAAGTATAAATTGTTGTTTGTTTTGGGCAAAAAACTTCATGGTTATCAATGCCCAACACTCTTCATACTGTATTTGAGTTCCCAGTCAAGGGAAGTCCCAGGCACACACATGCTAGACCGACTTTTATTATATATTAATATGCACATATATAAACCTACATTATTTTTAACATTATATATATATATATTTTTTTTTCCACCCCCTCTTTTTTTTTTTATCTTTTTTCCCTTTAATTTTTTTTTTCTCTTTTCTTAGGCCCTTTTTTTTTTTTTTTTTTTTTTTTTTTTTTTATTTTTTTTTTTTTTTTTTTTTTTTTTTTTTTTGGAAGGGGGGGGGGTTCGGCCATATACATTTACACCTACTCACCGGTATCACAGGAACCATTGCGACTCATTGATAAACACTAAGAAGAAGAGTATGTTATTACCAATTACATTAAACTTATGGACTACATATCTAATTAGCTACTAATGACAGCATTAGACTTAAAGCTCATCACGAGAAACACAGCCATTAATGACAAAAAAATATAAAAAAATATATTTAAAAAAAAAAAAAAAAAAAAAAAAAAAAAAAAAAAAAAAAAAAATTTAAAAAAATTATATCCATTAAAGTAACCATTAGAAATAAAAATTATTAAAAGAGCATTATAAATACAACCATTAAAATTGCAACAGGGATAAAGCTATACAGATAAATACTAAAATTAAATCTAAAAAAGAAAAGAAGATAAACATCTAACATAAAGCCTATTAAAATAACCATTAAGATAACAACAAGGTTCGAGCAATTAAAATAAATATAAAAAATTAGAAAAATTAAAATTAAAGCCTATTGATATAACCATTAAAATAACAGATACAATAAGCATTAACTAAAACTCTTGCAATAACTTTGAAAAAGAAGAAACCTTAGCTATATGTGGCTGGAAAGGCCCGTTAAATGGAGAAACCTTATTACCCTGTCAGTGGCCGCTCTACTGTTTGCTAGGGCGTCGCCGAGGTTCCTTGGAATACCGAGGTCAGCCAGGATGCCTCTGTATTTCCTGCACTCTTCAAAAATGTGCCTGACTGAAAGGCTTTTACGGCACACTGTACAGGAGGGAGTGTTCCTACCTTTAATTAGATGGAGATGTGTCAGCCTAGTGTGGCCATGCCGGAGCCTGCAAATCAGCACCTCCTCCCCACGATGGTGTCTCGATGAAGACTCCCATGCCGCAAGGTCCTTCTTCACCATCTTCAACTTGCTGCAATCGGACTCCTCCCACGGTCGCCTCGCCTGATCAGAATCCTGAAATAGTCTTTCAGCCCGTCCTCCCAATACCTATTACAGTATTTTTTGCTAAGCTGAGTAAAAATTGCTGTAAATAGACATCTACTTCTTCTTTTAAAATTACACAAGTGAAGAAAGTGAATTGCCTTCTTAATTAGTAATAAGTATAAATTAAAAAATAATTTGAAGTTGGAAATTAAATGCTTTTAAATGTTTCTTAACATTGTAAGAATTTATTTTAACAAAATAAATTGAAATGTGAATGAATTATTGGTGGAAATAATCAAAATATTTAAAATTTAAATATAATAATAATTACCTTCCTTGTTTATAATCTGCACTTGTTTATAACTGCACTACTTCACAATCATCACTAGTTGTTTTATAACTATGCTTATAACCTTTCACAACCATGCTTATAACCTACCAAAAACATACCATAATCTTCACAACATCCTAATTTTGTTCATATTCTGGTTAGATCTGATCATGTATTACACGATTACAGAAAAAATTTAATATTACACTCGTGACGAAAGTAGAATTTACAACTCTCGTGAAATTACCACACTCGCTTCGCTCGTGTGGGTAAACGTTTCACTCGAGTTGTAAAATGATCTACTTTCGTCACTTGTATAATAAATAACTATTCTTACACGTTCAATATTACCTCAGAAGAATATACCTTAAGGGTAATCACCTATTGAGTTTGTACTCATGACGCAATTTTCGAAAAATTTCTTCAAACCTCCCCCGATCCTACCTAGTAGATGACGAAAAAGAGGTCCGTTCCAAACTGTATACATATATATATATATATATATATATATATAATGTACGTGCGTACGTCACTGAACTCCTCCTAAAGGGCTGGACCGATTTCAATGAATTTTTTTGTATGTGTTTGGGTGACGCCCTGGACAGTTTACATTTACAAATCAGCCCGGCAGATGGGGCAGGAGTAGGGGTTGTAAGAGAGGCCTAAAATTAAAAATAGCAATATTTAGTTACCAATTCATTTTTCGGCAAGTATGCACAGCATAAAAGTTGTTTATTTTGTTATTTAGAGTAACTTTTGTTATATTTATATTTGTCGTATAACAAATTATAAACGAGATATACACTAAAAAATTAAAGTGGGACCCAACAATTGTATCGTGCTCTAACGATTGAACCGAGCTTAACAAGACTCTAAATGTAAATTAGCATTAATTCTTCCATTATTATAATAAGCTTATAAGCTGTATTCAATGTTTTAGGTTCGAACAGGAGTGGGGGTTATAAGGGAGGCCTGAAAAAAAATTCCCGGTATTTAATTTTCTATTTGTTTTTAGGCAAACGTGCACAACAATTTTGTGTTATTAAAAGTATTATTTTGTTTTAAACATAATATTATTAAATTTAATATCCTAATCGCTTGAAATATCATGCAAGACAACGTCTGTTGGGTCCGCTAGTACACACACACACACACACACACACACACGCACACACACATATATATATATATATATATATATATATATATTTGTTATATATTTGTCTGTTAACGCTTTAGCGGTTGTAATTTTTGTTATATCGTTAATAAACTAGATATCTAAACGTTTTATGTAAAAATAAAGGTCAAGTTCGTTAATGGCTGATATCCGACTAGTTGCAGTGGGGAAGGACACTTAGAGAAGAGTAATTTCCAAAACTCTCAATATGTAGGTGACCCTAACCGCGTATGGTCGAAATATTGTATAGAACAAAGTTTATTGCAAATGTAATGTTCTATCAATCTTTTCGTTATTAACCGTGATTCTCGCTATTTATTGTTTTTGGCCTTCAGTAAACTCCCCGTCTTACCCATTTCTTTTTGACATGCTTCTAATTTTATATTCATATTATAATTATTTTTGGCTCAGTTTTTGTCACAAACTTATTACTTATATTTTAACCTAACTTTTATTTCATTAACATTTGCTTTTATTTTTTTTTTTTTTAATATGACCGGATTGATACACAGCCACATTCAACATATATATTTGTTTTTCTTCTTGTATATTGATGGTGAGTATTGCACTCGAGTAGTTGATTATTTGTATAGGTATGGTGATTCTTTTACTTGAGTAATGGATTATTAGCATAGTTAGGGTATTATACTTGAGTTATTGATTATTAGTAGAGTCAGTTAGAGTATTACACTCGAGCTATTGGTTATTTGTATAGTCAGGGTGATTATTATACTGGAGTTATTTGTATTTAGTATAGTCATTGTGAGTATTACAATTGAGCTATTGATTATCTGTATATACAAGGTGATTATTACGTATACTGGAGTTATTGGTTATTAGTATAGTCAGGGCGATTATTATACTGGAGTTATTTGTATTTAGTATAGTCATTGTGAGTATTACAATTGAGCTATTGATTATCTGTATATACAAGGTGATTATTACGTATACTGGAGTTATTGGTTATTAGTATAGTCAGGGCGATTATTATACTGGAGTTATTGTTTATTAGTATAGTCAGGGTGATTATTATACTGGGGTTATTGGTAATTAGTATAGTTAGTGTGAGTATTACACTTGAGTAATTGATTATTTGTATAGACAGGTTGATTATTATACTGGAGTTATTAGTTATTAGTATAGTCAGGGGGATTATTATACTGGGGTTATTGGTTATAAGTATAGTCATTGTGAGTATTACAATTGAGCTATTGATTATTTGTATATACATGGTTATTATTATACTGGAGTTATTGGTTATTAGTATAGACAGGGTGATTATTATACTGGAGTTATTGGTAATTAGTATACTCATTGTGAGTATTACAATTGAGCTATTGGTTATTTGTATAGCCAGGGTGATTATTATTCTGGAGTTATTGGTTATTAGTATAGTCTGGGTGATTATTACACTGGGTTATTGGTAATTAGTATAGTCAGGGTGATTATTTTACTGGGGTTATTGGATATTAGTATAGTCAGGGTGATTATTATACTGGGGTTATTGGTTATTAGTATAGTCTGGTTGATTATTACACTGGGGTTATTGGTAATTAGTATAGTTTTGTGAGTATTACACTTGAGCTATTGGTTATTTGTATAGTCAGGGGATTATTATACTGGGGTTATTGGTTATAAGTATAGTCATTGTGAGTATTACAATTGAGCTATTGATTATTTGTATTGTATGCATGGTGGATTCTTTCTTTTTTTTACTTTTACTTGGGTTATGGATTATTAGCATAGTTAGGGAGAGTATCATACTTAAGTTATTGATTATTAGTATTGTGATGGTGAGTATTACACTTGAGTTATTGATTATTAGCATAGTTAGGGTGATTATTTTACTTGAGTTATTGATTATTAGCATAGTTAGGGAGAGTATCATACTTAAGTTATTGATTATTAGTATTGTGAAGTTGTGATTATTATACTTGAGTTATAGAATTATTTTGCATAGTTTAGTGGTGACTATTTAACTTGAGTTATTTGTAATTAGTATGCTTAGTGAGGTGTGCAGTATTACACTTGAGTTATTGATTATTAGCATAGTTAGGGTGATTATTTTACTTGAGTTATTGATTATTAGCATAATTAGGGAGAGTATCATACTTAAGTTATTGATTATTAGTATTGTGAAGTTGAGTATTACACTTGAGTTATTGATTATTAGCATAGTTAGGGTGATTATTTTACTTGAGTTATTGATTATTAGCATAATTAGGGAGAGTATCATACTTAAGTTATTGTTTATTAGTATTGTGAAGTTGAGTATTACACTTGAGTTATTGATTATTAGCATAGTTAGGGTGATTATTTAACTCGAGTTATTGATTATTAGCATAGTTAGGGTGATTATTTAACTTGAGTTATTGATTATTAGCATAGTTAGGGTGATTATTTAACTTGAGTTATTGATTATTAGCATAATTAGGGAGAGTATCATACTTAAGTTATTGATTATTAGTATTGTGAAGTTGAGTATTACACTTGAGTTATTGATTATTAGCATAGTTAGGGTGATTATTTAACTCGAGTTATGGATTATTAGCATAGTTAGGTTGATTATTTAACTTGAGTTATTGATTATTAGCATAGTTAGGGTGATTATTTAACTTGAGTTATGGATTATTAGCATATTAGGGTGATTATTTAACTTGAGTTATTGATTATTAGCATAGTTAGGGTGATTATTTAACTTGAGTTATTGATTATTAGCATAGTTAGGGTGATTATTTTACTTGAGTTATTGATTATTAGCATAGTTAGGGAGAGTATCATACTTAAGTTATTGATTATTAGTATTGTGAAGTTGAGTATTACACTTGAGTTATTGATTATTAGCATAGTTAGGGTGATTATTTAACTCGAGTTATTGATTATTAGCATAGTTAGGGTGATTATTTAACTTGAGTTATGGATTATTAGCATATTAAGGTGATTATTTAACTTGAGTTATTGATTATTAGCATAGTTAGGGTGATTATTTAACTTGAGTTATGGAGTATTAGCATAGTTAGGGTGATTATTTAACTTGAGTTATTGATTATTAGCATAGTTAGGTCGAGTATTATACTTGAGTATTGGTGGCGAGGCTTCATCCTCCAGCCTGGGCCAAGTTTTATTAGTCTCCCCACAGATTATCGATTCTGCCTTCAATACCCAAGCATTGACCTAATAACTTGGCTGCTTTAATATTTCAGGACGTGGTGAGACAAGTAATTAGTCAAAAGTGGTGAGGCGAGAAGACGCAAGGTTTTCGAGTTGTAGGAAGCTGTATCAAACTTTATACTCCGTCAATATGGCTAACCGAGCTGGCTCAAAAGGAATTTTGAATGACAAAATATGATTAGGAAGAAGACGTATTGGTAATGCTCTGTTATGGAAGCTATATAAGTAATTACATTTATATAAGTAATTAATTTATATAAGTAATTACATTTATATAAAGTGTATCTACAATGTGATTTCACTAAATCTTACTGGTCCAAATCCATTATATTGCCTATATGCATTTGAACATTATTGTTAACTTATGGACTCGTTTATTCATGAAACTCGGAAAAATATGTTTTGTCGTAATTTACAGATCTCATTTCGTTTATCAGCTCAGTCTTTATGAGGTAAGGTTGGTTTAATTGGTTACTAATAAACGTAGAAATTCCTTTCTTAAAGGAGAAATAATTTTGTCAGCTATTTCAATAGTTTCCACTCCAAAACTTTTTTTTTTTATTTTTTTTTTTTAAATAAAAATGTTCAACTATTACTTCGTATCTTTCTTGTAGTGGCAATGCTTTATCTCACATGTTAAACCTAGAGTGGCGAGTTCGATTCTCGCCTGGGCAAAGGAAATTATTTAGTGACGAAATTCATTAAATAACTTCCTAAAATCCCACTCTGGCTAGAAAAGAGTGGTAACCTGTAGGATAACCCATTTTTACTTGAGATATGTATTATTAGCATAGTTAGGGAGAGTATCACACTTATTTTATTGATTATTAGTATTGTGATGGTGAGTATTATACTCGAGTAATTTATTATAGATGGTATAGATGACAAGAACACCGGGGGTTTTCATTCCTCAAACATATTCCTGCTCTCATTAGATCAGATCTTATCAGTTTGGGAAACAACTTATTGCTCAGTGGTTTCAGTTTAGTCAGCGCTCGTTTCTATTTTCTATTGTTCAGTAAACCGGATATTCTTTTTTGTTTCGTTTCACAAATAGTTCTCAAATTAAAGAATTTACCATTAAGATTATTGCAGGTCGTCTCTTCATAGGAATCCTTTGGAATAAATTATTTGCCTCTCACAATCAGTCGATTACAATTTCCACCCTTCCAGCCAGTTATTACGAAATCTCTGCCGTGTTAGGCCTATAACAGCCAGTTATTACGGATTCACTGCCTTGTTAGGCCTATAACAGCCAGTTATTACGGATTCACTGCCTTGTTAGGCCTATAACAGCCAGCTAGTACGGATTCACTGCCTCGTTAGGGCTATAACAGCCAGTTATTACGGATTCACTGCCTTGTTAGGCCTATAAGAGCCAGCTAGTACGGATTCACTGCCTTGTTAGGCCTATAACAGCCAGTTATTACGGATTCACTGCCTTCTTAGGCCTATAACAGCCAGTTATTACGCATTCACGACCTTGTCAGGCCTATAACAGCCAGTTATTACGGATTCACAGCATCGTCAGGCCTATAACAGCCAGTTATTACGTAATCACTTTGTATTTTTCCATTTCTCTAGTCCCTTCGGAAGTGTCTGTTCAACCCGTTTAAATCTTCATCCTATTGTTGGTATTACAGACTATCAAAATCAAATATTCTTAAGTTCTGAATTTCATTAGAATCTATAATTATTTTCAATGCCATACTCAAATATATGCTGATTTCTATTTCTTGTTGTATTCTCCATTAGATCTCTTTGACTACGAGACATCTTTTTTTAATTGAGAATTTATAGATCTTCAAAATAAATAAATAATTAGTTGCAGATCTTGGATTAATTCTTTCTCTATCAATGGCAACTAATTCACTAAATTAACCCGCCCCAGCATAAGAATCGGTTAAATATGAATGACTTGGACCACTAAAACATCTACAATTATTTTGGTGCCTCAGCAGGTTTCGTTGAATTGTGAAACACTCTCTTCTAATTTGACTTATCTAGTTCCACAGATTGAATATAAAATCGATCGCTAAATGCTTAGATATTTATCACTAGGAACTGTAAATTAAAAAAAAAATTAAAATGTGGTGCAGGAAAACTGTACAGTTTGCAATCGAAAGATGGTGAATTTTAATATTCGGGACACTGTAGAATAACAGCTGTGCTTGGATTTTCCAAGCCCGCTTTCCTCCTCGAATCACAAGCTTTGAATCCTAAATAGGTTTTCTAGACTGGTTTCCACCGACCCAACTATTTAAAGGTCAAGACTTCCTGGAACCCACACAGAGTTCTAGAGAAACATTTTCAAGTTGGCCGAGTGGCAAAACCTTTAATATATCCTTTCATATATATATATATATATATATATATATATATATATATATATATATATATATATATATAGTTTGATTTGATACTAAGTAACTTATCATGTGTAATAAACCTAATGCTATTAGGTTCAGAAAACATCTTGTTGTTGTATTGTTCAGATTGAGATTCTTGTTACTGTATTTCTAATAACATAGTCGTTGAGATTTCGTGAATACGGATGAAAACTTGTTATTAAATAAATTATTTTTTATGTAGAAATTAACACTTAGAACGGAACATCCGTCTGGCAGACGGGTATAGTTATTCTTTAGTCCGGTCGTGGCGCTCTAATCGGTCGTAAAAGGCCGAAGGCCTGAGGGAGTCTTCAGTTGTCATCCTGCAGTGGAGCCGAGCGGTTCAAGTGCTGATATGACCTGAGTGACCTTGACAGGAGACGTTTTGCTGTGAAGCACCCCGTCCCACAGACTGGTTGTTTCCACTACGAGCTAAGTCTCCCTCCGTCCCACAGACGGATGTTCCTCAGAAGGTTACGGGGACCATCAACATCGAGAACAGAAGAACCTTTCGCGACAACGAAAACAGATAAATTGGACAAAAAGAAGACCTTGCAGATACTGGTCCTTATCTTAAGAACAGAATGACAGCATAAAAATGTGTCAGTTGTGGGACCTCTAATTGCCTTGAATGTTCAAAAAAACTGTGGTCAATACTTATGTTAACTCTTTGTTGGATTGATGTTTAAAAAAAAAAAAAAAAAAAAAAAAAAGCCATATAGAAATTTTGTCTCTATTTACTAATGTGGAAGAAAACATTTCTATACTTGGCTATATCGCTGATTTGACATAGGATTTCCATACATTGTATAGTTTTTCATAACATTTGGGATTTGGTGGGTTCCTATTGATGAATGTATTATTTTTGAAACATATTTTCCTCTTTGTATATATATATATATTAATATATATATTAATAATATAGTAAATAATATATATTTATATATGAAATACTATTTTGTATTTTACATTTTATCATGTAATAAACTATTTTTTGTTTGATTTTTAATTCTTGGCACTTTTCCTGAAACGAAGTAAAAAAACATGCTGTTTTCCAATAACATTGGAAGAAATAATCAAATTATATGTACATATACGTGTCTGAGTGAGTGTGTGTGTGTGTGTGTGTGTGTGTATGTGATTTGTATTATTACACACTTACAAGTAGTGTTTAGCGATAATTTATATTATTCTATAAGGTGAACATATAAAATCCGGTAAATTTAACAATAATTTCCGGGATTTCAGTGCACACAGTCTGTCAGATGGATGTTCTCCTTTACATGGTAAAAACGGATGTTCCGTTCTAAGTGTTAAAAATTTTTTGGGTTTGGTATAATTGATTTATGGAAAATTTATGTTTACTATTCCCTTCCTGAGGCATAATAGGTTGTTAGTTTATAGCCCAGCAACCCTCTAATTCCTTGGGAAGCATAAATATTCAGGAGACCAGCTGTTCCGGTACTATAAATGGAATTAGTTTAGAGATAGAGAACAACAGCTCTGACATTAATCAACGACTGTGACATAGCGCTGGGAAAAAACTGTAGCTCGGAGCGAAGAATATTAAACCATTTCACAACAATGAAATGGAATTAGTTTAGGAGATAGAGAACAACAGCTCTGACATTCAGAGAACTAATATAGAAAATGGTAACTATGGCTAAGACATCCTGAGAACTAGTGATGGAGATAGAGAACCACAGCTCTGGCATCCTGAGAACTAGTATAGGAAATGGATACGTAAGGCTTAGACATCCTGAGAACTAGCATAGGAAATGGATAACTATTTCCTAGACATCCTGAGAACTAGTGATGGAGATAGAGAACCACAGATCTGGCATCCTGAGAACTAGCATAGGAAATGGATAACTATTTTCTAGAGACATCCTGAGAACTAGTGATGGAGATAAAGAACCACAGCTCTGGCATCTTGAGAACTAGTATAGGAAATGGATACGTATGGCTTAGACCATCCTGAGCACTAGCATAGGAAATATATATCTATTTCCTAGACATCCTGAGAACTAGTGATGGAGATAGAGAACCACAGCTCTGGCATCCTGAGAACTAGTATAGGAAATGGATACGTATGGCTTAGACATCCTGAGAACTAGTGATGGAGATAGAGAACCACAGCTCTGGCATCCTGAGAACTAGTATAGGAAATGGATAACTATTTCCTAGAACATCTGTGGAAATACTTGTGATGGAGGTTAGAGATACCACAGCTCTTGGCATCCTGAGAGCTAGGTTTAGGAAATGGATAACTAAATTGGCTTCCTAGACATCCTGAGAACTGGTGATGGAGTTAGAGAACCACAGCTCTGGCATCCTGAGAACTAGTATAGGAAGTGGATACGTATGGCTTAGACATCCTGAGAACTAGCATAGGAAATGGATAACTATTTCCTAGACATCCTGAGAACTAGTGATGGAGATAGAGAACCACAGCTCTGGCATCCTGAGAACTAGTATAGGAAATGGATAACTATTCCCTAGACATCCTGAGACCAGGTTTAGGAAATGGATAACTATTTCCTAGACATCCTGAGAACTGGTGTAGGAATTAGATAACAATTTCCTAGATATCCTGAGAACTAGTATAAGATGGGGTAACTATGGATTAGAGTGAGACCATTACCTGCCTGTCAAAATTATTGATTGTGTTTTGTTACTTTCTCTATGGTCGAGTGAATGGAAACCGATTTCCACATTGGGTTTAAAAACTCGTATTGCTAATCCCCTCGTTTTGCATAAAACGCTCATTTATCAAGAAAGATATATTTGTCAGGGACACTCCTGTGCTTTGTTCAATAATTCAATAGAGGTAATGAAATGGATTTGAATAAAGTGTAATTTTATGCATCTTTTTTAATTTTTTTTTTTTTTTGGTGAATTGGTTTGCTTTACGAACTGTTCGTTATTTAAATATGTCTCGGAATTACGATTATTTTGAGTTCAATTTAGAAATTGTCAAGAGTGCTTTGGAAAAGGTGTAATTGCTGCAGGTAAACAGTTTGTGATCCCTTAAGTGGGTTAATTTTCCGTGATTAGCATAACGTTGCTGTGCCATTCTTCGCCGTTGATATAGCACTGTTTTTAGAGTATAGTAATTAGTAAAACGACTCGGGGTGGGGGGGGGGAGAGGTGAGTGGCAAAGTCCCTGATGAGCAAAAGTTCATTATAGTCCCAGGAGGCAGCCCCATCTAGCGGTGAAGTTGGCAACGAACGAGAACTGTAAGACAATGCTCCACCATGACAGTGCTAGGACTGACTTCACTCTACTGTCAACCAAACACGGATATCCATCAACTGCGATGGTTCTTGTCTATGGGCACCATTGGTCTGAATACCAACCATGCGGGTGAACTCCTTGATGTCTTACCAACAACTTGTTGTCCTCATGAGTTGTTTTTCCATGTCAAATATATATATACACACAGGGTGCCCGGGCGGGTTAATGCGTGGGTACACCTACCATGACGGTATGGTATATATAATATATCTCGAATAGGTGCAGGTTCGATCCCCACTAAGGGAGAACAATATTTCACGAGTACGCTAACAGAGCACGTTAGTGATGCTGTGCTTATGAAATCAGAGCCTAGAGAGTAAATACGCCTGACATCCCTTAGGGAGGACTAACGAGTATGACTCTCTTAAATCCCTAAGATAACTGGTCACAGACCCTCCGGATAACACAGTGGCCCGCCAGTCCACTGAAGGCAACTCATTCCAGGTCCTCCTTCGATAACGGGGGTTGTACGTCGAGATGATCATTCCCTACGTAAAAATACTGATCAGGAATCCCTCGAGCCTCGCACGAGGGCGTCTATGCACCTTAAAGGTCAGAAATGTGATAACATAATCGTTAGTCATCCCGTGGGGCTGTCATACACATATAATCACCATACTCCCGCAATACAGAAGCGCCTACTAGCGGCAGGGAACTTGTGAACCAATATTCTTCCTTGGCGGGGATTCCACCCTATTTTTACATTTAGCTTAGTGAGGATAGTGGTTGATGTATACACTAAAATTGCTATATTACCATTTCCGTATTTGGCAGGAGTGAAATTTTCCATCATAAATACATTCCTAATATCTACATTTTGTTATAGCTTTAACATTACCGTAGTTATTGGTACTTTTGTTAATTGGAGACTCCCAACACTACAATGACTTTCAACTCAACCTATTATAACATAATATGATCCTCTTGCAACTGAAATATACAGTTTTTTTGTTTTTTTTTAATTTTTTAAAAAGGGTAGTAAGGGACATGGCTTTAGCAATTTTACATTTCATTGCGCGTGAGCTTCTTAGCTAATGTAGTCCTTGTGTTGTGGATTTTTTAAAGCTAAAGACGACTGTTTAAGGGATGCTCTTTCCAAATATTATATCGTAGGTGTTTTTCTCTTCATTGTAACCCTTTGAAATGTCATTTCTTTGATTATATGTTCAATTGTCATGACATATTATAAGTAGGTTCAAATTTTTATAATTTTAGTTTTACAATTTTAATGGTTTATTATCATAAAATAAAGAAACAATAAAAAAAAATTAAAAATTGTGAGATAAACGAAAAACTTCAAAAATAAATTAAATAAAGTTCAACTTCACCGATATTATGGTTATATAACTT
The DNA here is from genome assembly GCA_019009955.1 of Riptortus pedestris. NCBI lineage: Eukaryota > Metazoa > Arthropoda > Insecta > Hemiptera > Alydidae > Riptortus > Riptortus pedestris. Next base: position 32,106,283 of record CM032231.1, read on the forward strand.
CAGTTATTTATAAAATAATTAATATGCATTGGCAATAGAGAAGGGACGTCTCAGGTTGATATGGTAAGTATTTATATGTTGTTTTTCAATTTAGACCAATAAAAGTTTATTTATTTTATCAATTAAATTAATTAGATTTCTATTGAAAAATCAATATTAGTTGAACACTATAGAACCATATATAATTCTAACATTTATAGAAGCAGCAGTTTAATTTGTTTTACTGGGGAACATTCGTTCGTCGAGAGGCGATACTGTTTATAGATTATCGAAAAAGCCTCAGCAATATTTGGTAAAAGAGAATGAAACCACTTGACATAATACAAAACATAAAGGACAATATGAAATGGATTAAGAAAAGTAAATAAAAAAGAACTACAAAATTATAAGTCAAAATATAATATATTAATATTGACAATTACTAACAGTGCATTAGTAGTTAATAATAAAATAGAAAAATGTAGGTGCTGAGCAACTATATATACATTTTTTTAATATAGAAGACAGCATTAATTAAATTTAATTAGGTCATTTGATACAATGTGGTTAAAGGATTCACCAATGGATTAAATAATTATTGATTCGAAAGACATTTAAAAATAAAGAGAGAATGAACCAATTAAAAGGAAATTAAATCATTTTAAAGAGGAAAAGTATCAACAAAAAAAAGAAAGAAAGAAAACAAAAATACTGGAGAATGATTTCGTTCTCTTGTGGAATGAAGTAATATTTTTTTTCCCCCCCCACCCCCCCCCCCCCCCACCCCCCCCCCCCCCCACCCCCCCCCCCCCCCACCCCCCCCCCCCCCCACCCCCCCCCCCCCCCACCCCCCCCCCCCCCCACCCCCCCCCCCCCCCACCCCCCCCCCCCCCCACCCCCCCCCCCCCCCACCCCCCCCCCCCCCCACCCCCCCCCCCCCCCACCCCCCCCCCCCCCCACCCCCCCCCCCCCCCACCCCCCCCCCCCCCCACCCCCCCCCCCCCCCACCCCCCCCCCCCCCCACCCCCCCCCCCCCCCACCCCCCCCCCCCCCCACCCCCCCCCCCCCCCACCCCCCCCCCCCCCCACCCCCCCCCCCCCCCACCCCCCCCCCCCCCCACCCCCCCCCCCCCCCACCCCCCCCCCCCCCCACCCCCCCCCCCCCCCACCCCCCCCCCCCCCCACCCCCCCCCCCCCCCACCCCCCCCCCCCCCCACCCCCCCCCCCCCCCACCCCCCCCCCCCCCCACCCCCCCCCCATATATTATATATATAATATATATATATATATATATACTAGCTAAGATACCCGGCTTCGCCCGGGAATTGATTTGAGGTTGAATGGTGATGGTATTTTTTGGCAAGGCTTTAATTTGCAAATATTTTGACATTTACCCGTCCCAGTCATTAGGGTTAATACCCGTTGTTGGCATGTGTTAATAATAAAATTAATTTTTAATGTAAGTCTTCACTGTCCTCCAAATTGTCATATTTCCCGACTCTTGTGGATTATGCGGATATTTCAGTTATTCCCTCTTTAGTTTATAGTGTATATCTCGATTATACTTTGTTAAAAGACAAAAATGAATATCACAAAAGTTACTCTAAATAACAAAATAAACAACTTTTGTTATGTTCATATTTGCCGAAAATCGAATAGAAAACGAAATACCGCTATTTTTAAATTCTGGCTTCCCTTATAACCCCCACTCCTGCCCGTCCCTAGAAATGATGGTATGGCTTGTTATAATGGAAGCGTTAGTGCTAATACATATACCGAGTTTTATTTATTTTAGTTGGGTCTTTTGTCCCAAATAAAATTGATCACTTCCGCTATAGGTTTTAGCGTATTTCTCGTTTATAATTCGGTATAAGAAAAAAGTGTGTATTACAAAAGTTACTCCAAATAACGAAAATAGAAACAACTTTTTGTTACGTTTGATGTTTGCGGAGAAAAAAAAACCATAGGTAACGAAATTCCGCTATTTTTAATTTAAGGCTTCCTCTTATAACCCCCACTCCTGACCCACTTATCCCATAGATATGTTGGTTATGACTTATTATAATGACGACCTCACTAATAATTACACATTACCGAGTTTGGTTTAGTTCGGTTGAGGTTCTTTTGTTATGCAAATTAAAATTGTTGACTTCCGCAGTAGTTTGTAACTTATAACTCTTTTATATATAGGTATACGCATATAAGTGTACATAACAAATAGTTACTTTAAATTATAAAATAAAATAACTTTCAGTATTGTGCATATTTGCCGAAAAACCAATAGGAAATCGGAAATATTGCTATTTTTAATTTCAGGCATCCCTTTTATAACCTCCCCACTCCTGTTCGTCTCAGAGAATATTACTATAGCCATAAAGTCTAAGTCTGGGCTAGTAGTAATATGCATACCAAGTTTCATTAAAATTCGGTTCAGCCGTCTCTATTGCGTGAAAAGGTAACTCTCAAACAACAAAAAACAAACAAACAGACACCAAAGAAAACAAATGCAGTTTATGGTGTCTATGACATGTGAAACGAAAAGTTATCGTGAAAATTTCCGCGAAAAAAATCAATGTACTATGACAAGAGGTCTACAATTTTATATATATATATAGACTAAGCTCAGATACCCGGCTTCGCCCCGGGAATTGATTTGAGGATGACATAGGTGATGGTATTTTTTTGGCAAGGCTTTTACTTTTGCACAATATTTTGACATTTTTGCCCGTTCCAGTGTTTACGGGTTAATACCCGTTGTTGGCATTTGTCTAATAATAAAATTAACTTTTTATGGTAAGCCTTCACTGTCCCTCCAAAATTGCACACTATTTCCAGTCTCCTGTTGCTATTATGCAATAGATTTCAGCTATTTAAGGACAAAACATATTAACATTGATTTTGAATTAATTTTTTCCAGCCTGAAGGTACCTGATAGGTTTCCAAATAGGAATCGAGCTTGTTGAGCATATCAATATTATTTGACGCAAATATACTTTGCTACCACACATTGTTCCTGGAGGAAATGTATAAAAACAAAAAGTTAATCTAAATAACAATTGCTAAACAATTTTTGTTGTGTGCATGCTTTGTCGAAAAAAACAAGAATTGACAATGAAATATCAGCGAAATTTTTATTTTCACAGGCCTCCCTTATAACACCCCCCACCCCCATCCTCAGCCGTCTCTAACTCTAAACATTTTTCAAATAATAGCTTATAATCATGGAAGAATTAATGCTACTTGGACCATACCGAGTTTTGTCAAGTTCGGTTCAATCCGTTAGCGCCCAATAAAATAGATTGAACTCCCCGCTTTAGTTTTATAGTGTATAATCTCGTTTAGTACATGTGGTTAAATAACAAAAAAATTAAAATATAAACAAAAGGTTACTCTAATACTATACAAAATTAAACATCACGTTTGTTTATGTTCATATTTGCCCCCCAGAAAAACCAATAGGGAAAAGGAATATCGCTATTTTTAATATCAGATTTTCCCTTATAACCCCCAATACCTGCCCGTCCCTAGAAAAGTGTTGGGTATGGCTTGTTATAATTAAAGCGTTTAGGTGCTAATACATATACCGAGTTTTATATTAATTCGGTTGGGTCTTCTTTTGTCCCCAAATAAAATTGATCGCTTTCCCGCTACAAGGTATTTAGCGTAGATCTCGTTTATAATTCGGTATACGAAAAAATTGTATATAACAAAAAGTTACTCTAAATAACAAAATAAACAACTTTTGTTATGTTCATATTTGCCGAAAAAACCAATAGTAAACGAAATATCGCTAGTTTCTAATTTCTCAGTCCCTCCCTTATAACGCCCCACTCACTGTTCGTCTCATAGAATATTAACATAGCCTAAAGTCTAAGTTGGGTTAGTATGTATTATACATACCTAATTACATAAAATCCGGGTCTGCCGTTTATGGCTTGGAAAAGGATGAATTCTAAACAAACAAACCAAACAAATAAACAAACATCAAATAAACAAACAAACAAACAAACAGACACCAAAGAAACAAAATGCAGTTATGGTGTCTATGACATGTGAAACGAAAAGTTATCGTGAAATTTCGCAATAAAAATCAATGATACAGTACAGAGGTTACAATTTTATATATATATAGATATAATATATATATATATATATATATATTATATATATATATATATATATATATATATATATATACTAGCTCAGAATAACCCGGCTATCGCCCGGGAATTCAATCGGAGGCTGAGAATGGTGAATAGTATTTTTTAGCAAGCTTAACATTACACAATAAATTTGACATTTACCCGTCCCAGTGATTAGGATTGAAACCCTTCGTTGCCGTGGATTAGCTAATAAAAGAATTATTTGTTTCGATAAGGCTTCACAGTCTTCGATATTTTATATGTTTCTTTCCCGTCTTCATTATTACATGTTAAATATGAGGTGAATTTTTAATTCAGCAGGGCCTCCCTTATACCCCCCCTCACGCCGTTCGAACCTAAAAATTTTAATAAAACTTATAATACATGGAATAATTAATGCTAATTGACATACCGAGTTTTGTTAAGTTTTCGGTTCAGCCGTTAGTCGTGCCCGCTAAAGTTTTAACGTATAACTCATTTATACTTAGGTATACGAACCAAAGTGTATATAACCAAAGTTACTCCAAATTCAAAATAAACATCGTTATTTGGTATGTTTATATTTGCGAACAAACCAATAGGAAACGAAAATATTCGCTATTTTTAATTTCAGGCTTCCCTGATAACCCCGCACTCCTGCCCGTCCATAGAAATGTTAGGTATGGCTTCTTATAAATGACGGACCCACTGATAAAACACATACCGAGTTTTATTTAGTTCGGGTTGAGTCCTTTTTTGGCAAATAAATATTGTTGACTCCCGCTATAATTTTTTAGCGGTATAACGCATTTAACTCTTGCGCTATAAAACGACAAAAAGTGTATATAACAAAAATACTCTAAATATCAAAAATAAACAACATTTTGCTATGTGCATATTTGGTGGAAACACCAATAGAAAAACTAAATATCTCTATATTTAATTTCAGGCTTCCCTTATAACCCCCCCACTCCTGTTCGTCTCAGAGAAAATTAATATAGCCTAAAGTCTAAAGTTGGGTTAGTAATAATATAAGATACCAAGTTTCATAAAATACGGTTCAGCCGGTTATATGCGTGAAAAGGTAACAAACAAACAAACAAACAAACAAACAAACAAACAACACAAACAAACAACAAAACAAACATACACGAAAAGAAACAAAATGCAGTTATGGTGCCTATGACATGTGAAACGAAAAGTTATCGTGAAACTTTGCGAAAAAAATCAATGTACAGAGAGAGGTTAAAATTTTATATATATATATATATATATGTCTCAATACATCTATGTCTCAATAATTTTTCGATCCAACGCATAATAACGGAGATATTTTGAATTTTCAAAAATCCCCCCTCTAAACCCTCCCTCCCACTGGTGGCCAATAACGAACTTGATGTTCCTTTTTACATAAAACGATTAAATTGCGACCGCTAGAGCGTTAACAGACAAATATATATATATATATATATATATATATATATATATACTAGCTCAGCATACCCGGCTTCGCTCGGGAATTCATTTGAGGTGGGAATGGTGATGGAATATTCTTTGGCAAGGCTTTATTTACTGTTCACGACATTTACCCCGTCCCAGTGTTTAGGGCTAACCACCCGTCGTTTCTGTGGAATTTTTTAATAACGAAATTAATTTTTTATGTAAGACATCATATAGTCCTGCATATTGTCATATTTCCAGTTTCATGGGTATTATGCACTAGATTTGAATTATTTTTATTAAGGAGAAAATCTTGAACATACATTTGAATTAATTTTTTTAAGGGTGGAGTCTACCTAAGGTTGGTTTCATATTGAAGGTACCTAGGTGTAGTTCATATTGAGAAGAAGTTGTTAGATGAAATTTTCTCTAAATAACAAATATAAACCCCCCACTTTTCTTTTTATGTGCATATTTGGTGAAACCCCAATAGGAAATCACTATTATTAATTTCAGGCCTCCCTTATAGCCCCCCATCTCCTGCTGCCGTCCCTAGATAGAACATGTTATTATGGCTTATTTTATAAGGAAGGCGTTAGGACTAATTCACATACCGAGTATTGGTTTAGCTGGTTTAGTTCGGTTGAGCCTTTTCTTTATGCTACCAAATAAAAATTGTTCACTTACCGCTATAGGTCTTTACAGGTATTATCTCGTTTATAATTCGGTATAAGAATAGATAAACTCACTGTATTTTAAAAAGATAGGTACTCTTAAAACAACAAAATAAACAACGGTTTGTTATGTTCATATTTGCGAAATAACCAATAGCAAAACGAAATAAAAACCAATAGGAAACGAAAATTATCGCCTATTTTAATTTTCTGGATTCCCTCATAACCCCCACTACTGCCCCGTCCTTTAGAAATGTTGGTGGTGAATGGCTTGTTATAATGAAAAGCGTTAGTGCTTAATACCATATACCGGTTTTGATTTAGTTTTATTTTATTGTCGGTGTGGGGCTTTTGCTGCCAAATAAAATTTATTCACTTCCACTATAGGTTTCAGCGTATATCTCGTTTATAATTCGGTTGGTATCGAATAAACTGTATATAACAAAAGTTACCTACCTAAACAACAAAATAAACAACAGTTTGTTATGTTATATTTGCCCGAAGAAAAAACCCAATAAAAAACCAATAGCCGAAACGAAATATAAAAGCTATTTTTAATCTCTGGCTTTCCTTTATACACCCTCCCACTCCTTGTTCGTCCCAGGGAAGTGTGTGATATAGCCTAATGTCTAAGTTGGAGTTAGTAGTAATATACATACCAAGTTTTCATTAAAATCTGTTCTCAGCCCGTTTTATGCGGGAAAAGCGTAACAAACAAATAACAATGACATATTTGGTATGAGAGGTAACAAAACAAAATAATAGCTAACAAAAAGAAAGACACCTAAAAGAAAAACAAATAAACAAACACCAAAAAGACACCAAAGCAAACAAAATTGCAGTTATGGTGTCTGCATGACATGTGAAACAAAAAGTTATCGTGGAAAAGAATTTCGCTCGAAAGTAAAAAAAAAATCAATGTATGTACAGGACAGGACGTTACAAATTTTATATATACGCTCTATTATATATATAGTAATATATAATATATTATATTATATATATACAGTTTTGAAAGGACCTCATTTTCGTCATCTCCTGGGTAGGATCGATGGACATTTGAAGAAAAATTTCGAAAATCGCGTCATGAGTACGACCTCAATAGCTGATTTCCCTTAGGGGAAATCTGCAAAAAGGTGTTACATATGTTCCACATGCTGTCAGACGTTACACTATTTTTAGATTCTCAAACGCTCAGAAGGTCACTAAAATATAAGGGGAGAATTAGTGTGGGGAGGTGATAAGAAGTTGAAAGGACTGAGTCGAGTGAATCTTTATTAATGAAATGTATATTTGAATTTTGTTCATTCCACTATCACCGCTCCTCATTTCCAGAAGCGCGTCCAGCGTTTCTGATCTATTTCCTATTTGGCATTTAACGCAATTGCAGTATACGTATCTTGTAAAAGTATTCAGTTCGCTTTGACAAAGGTAATAAATTACACAGAAACGTCGGTAGCAAACTGAAGTAGTTTTATTTCAACCTTATTGACCAACAACCACACCACATAAAGATATTTCAATTTAGTTTAATGCAAATTAATATTAGTACACTAGAGTGCAGTAATTAATTATAATATAGCACAATATCAATTACCACTTCTAGTTCTATCTAAATTAATTTAATGTTTGGCGTGATGACAGATTTTGTTTTACTTTAGTAATTTGAATGAATTGATTTAAATTATAAAAGAATGTTTCACCTTGGATGTCTTGAAAGAGTCCAAACTATGAATGTCCAAAACTGGAAAGGGTTAGCGAAGTACTTAAAAGATGTTGGACATACAGTTAATTTTTAGTAGCAAATTATTTGCTGTTTATTAACGCCCTCTTTATTCTAATTGGGGGTAGCTATCCATAGGTGGCCACTCTTTTCTCCCCAGGAATGCTAGCCAGCTGTTTTTATTTAATGAGTCGGCCATTAAATTTTTTTAAATAAAATATGTTTATTGCCATTACGAAGTGTGATTAAGACATCTCACCTGAGCTATCAGTCGCAAATTATAATGCGCAATTAGAAATAGGCTCAGTTTAAATATTTATAAACGAAAACGATGGTAATTTATGGTGTTTATTTTGCAATATTTCATATATTCTCTATGTGAGGGCGAATGCTCTTCTGCAATTTGAATAGTTTTTGTATGTATTTTGTGGTATTTGTGTTGATTAATTAAATAATTTATGGAATAATGTGATTAATAAGTATTATAATTGTATCATAAGGAACGTATCCGGGATGACAGCGTAATAAAGTAATGTCATTTTTATTATTAAAATAATTATACCTTAATTTTCACTAATTTTATTTTACTTCTTTTACTTTATAAATAAAATTGAATTGCGATTTTTTTAATGAATGCTTTCTTCTTTTTTTAATTACTATTTCTAGTTCTTCATTTATTATAAGTGTTAGTTGTTTTTCTGTTTTTAGTGTACGCATCAATTGTTTTTTTTGTACTCATTTTCTCCCTTTTTCTTGTTCATTTGCTATTTGAATACATAGAAAATAAGAGATACTATCAGAGAAAAAGGCGTGTCCTCCCAACATCAGGATATTAAAGTTTGTTCGCGCATCGATTCTTTCAAGATCACAGACAGTAACAATCCAAGTTGAAATACAAAGTTAAAAGGATATTGGCGAGGCGAAGCAAACAGTGCCACCTACCTAATGTCTTTTTCAACTCAGCCACACTCCGAACAATTGATTGATTGATAACTTTTTTTTAGTTTTGGCTCAAAACAATGTGCTCAGCACATAAAATAAATAAACATTACTTACCTGTCTACAATGTATTTCATTGAACAGGTTTAAAAACATCCGAAGTCAAAGTTTTAATGTTTTATATTTTGTAATTGATGATCTTATAAGAAAAATATAATCACATTTTTCACAGATATAAAACATCGTTAAAATATGGTTAAATCGCGATCATTGTTTATTATTCGTTACACAATCACTCAAATACGAAGACAAGTCCTCCCCCGCTCGCACGCAGGCACACACACACACACACACACACACACACAGGCTTAACTATATACGAACAACTAATTATCTTCTGGCTTAGCCGACAACCCTAATTTAGAGGTTACTATCACTCAATTCCAACGAGGCTGAATCTGAGAACACTTTAATAAATTTCTGAAGAATCATACCCACGATTCAAAGTTAATCAAGAATGTTAAAACCTGGTCTATTTTACCTGAGAAGTATACGCCTTGAAGGCACGTCTCAGGAGCGATTCGAAAACCAGGAAAATATTTTGGAGTTGCGAACGTCAACTTAATTTCAATTTTGAATCAGGATGCCCGGTATCGATTTCCAGACAGACGGACTGACAATTTCCTTTTCACACATAAGATGCTGCTCAGCAAATTTAGAGACCTGATATTCCATTTATTTATAACTGGGATGCCCCCAAGTCCTGGACGAGAGCAATGGTCGATCCTATTTGGGAATTCTGGAAATGCTTCAAACTCTTCCATAAGTAGGGAATGCCTATAAGATGGATGCCCCCCCCCATTCTACCGTTCTAACAATTCCCCGGATCTTTCTCTCTCTCTATCTCTCTCTCTCTCTCTCTCTCTCTCTCTCTCTCTCTCTCTCTCTCTCTCTCTCTCTCTCTCTCTCTCTCTCTCTTTTCTCTCTCTCTTTCTCTCTCTCTCTCTCTCTTCATCCATTCACACCTGGGTCCTCCTCTCACTCAATTCCACCTGCAATTTCCTCCAACAGAACGAGTTTTTAGTCCTGATTCATCTGAATTAAAAAAAAATATAAAATACATACAAAAAACAAGGAATTGAAAGAGTGTATATTCATAAACTGGATCTAGTCTAATTTCTCAATTCGAAATTTTCGATTTCACATTCAAAAATAATTTAACACACATTACTGCCAAAACAATGTTTAAGCCAATTTATTTTTTGTATTTCTTCGACTAATCCTGTACCTTATGCCATTTTTACTTACAACAATTTGAAAAGAAACAAATACTCTATATGATACAAATACCGTGCTTCTGAAGACTGCCTTTTAGTATGAAATGACAATGTTGGGTGGCGATGATTTACTAACTGGAGGAACTAGGATGAGATTTACATTGTAAATCTAGGAAATATCTATTGTTTTTTACCAGATTTCCCTTAAGGGAAATCAGCTATTGAGGTTGTACTCATTGACAGAATTTTTGAATTTTTTTTTAAATGTCCATCGATCCTACCTGAGATGATGAAAATGAGGTCCGTTCAAATCTGTATATATATCAATCTTTCTATCTATCTATATACTTGTCTGTTACCACTCTGGCGGTCGCAATTTTGGTTTAATCGTTATCAAACTCGATTTAGTCGTTTTATGTAAAAAGAAAGATCAAGTTTGTTAACGGTTGAAATCGTACCAGGGTGAGGGGGTTTACAGGGAAAGAATTTTGAAAATTCGAAATATCTCCGTTACTATAAGTCGGATCGAAAAAGTGTATGGAATCAATCTTATTGAAAATTAAATGCACTATAAGTAACGTTATATACATTTATTCTCTATCTTGAATATTAACCGAGATATTTTTCAGTTTTCAGCCTTCAGTAAACCTTACAATTTACACCACTAGCATTAGTAAATTGTTTCCAATAAAATTAATATGTTATATTCAGATATATTAATTATTTGTCTTTCCTATCTACCTATGCAGCGCTACGAGGTTGGCTTGCCTGTTTGTATACAATTCAGCCTTGTATTGTACATTTACTGAGCAAACACGGTTGTATTACCTGTATGTATATTTATCTATTGTAAACCTTTGCGTGGGAAATCTGCTTAGTTTACGCAGCCCCTGCGTGACGGACTTTTTAGGACTAGAAGGCAGTATGAAATGACGAGGATTTCCATGCTGGAGGGAACTTAGGGTAAGATTCATATGGTAAAAATAGGTAATACCCGTTCTTCTGAAGGCTAAAAGGCGTATGAAATGGCTATTTTGCGTGGTGATGATTTACTTATTGTTGGAACTAGGGTAGTATTGATATGGTAAATCTAGGCAATACCCGTTCAACTACAAACTAGAAGGCGTTTGAAATGGCTATTTTGCGTGGTGATGATTTATTTACTGTTGGGAACTAGGGTAGGATTGATATGGTAAATCGAGGCAATACCCGTTCAACTACAAACTAGAAGGCGTTTGAAATGGCTATTTTGCGTGGTGATAATTTACTTATTGTTGGGAACTAGGATAGGATTGATATGGTAAATCGAGGCAATACCCGTTCAACTACAAACTAGAAGGCGTTTGAAATGGCTATTTTGCGTGGTGATAATTTACTTATTGTTGGGAACTAGGATAGGATTGATATGGTAAATCGAGGCAATACCCGTTCAACTACAAACTAGAAGGCGTTTGAAATGGCTATTTTGCGTGGTGATAATTTACTTATTGTTGGGAACTAGGATAGGATTGATATGGTAAATCGAGGCAATACCCATTCTACTACAAAGTAGAAGGCGTTTGAAATGGCTATTTTGCGTGGTGATGATTTACTTACTGTTGGGAACTAGGATAGGATTGATATGGTAAATCGAGGCAAACCCGTTCTACTACAAAGTAGAAGTCGTTTGAAATGACAATTTTGGGTGGTGATGATTTACTTACTGTTGGGAACTACGGTAGGATTGATATGGTAAATCTAGGCAATACCCGTTCTACTACAAAATAGAAGGCGTTTGAAATGGCTATTTTGCGAGGTGATGATTTACTTACTGTTGGGAACTAGGGTAGGATTTATATGGTAAATCTAGGCAATACCCGTTCTAGTACAAAGTAGAAGGCGTTTGAAATGACAATTATGCGTGGTGATGATTTACTTACTGTTGGGAACTACGGTAGGATTGATATGGTAAATCTAGGCAATACCCGTTCTACTACAAACTAGAAGGCGTTTGAAATGGCTATTTTGCGTGGTGATGATTTACTTACTGTTGGGAACTAGGGTAGGATTGATATGGTAAATCTAGGCAATACCCGTTCTACTACAAACTAGAAGGCGTTTGAAATGGCTATTTTGCGTGGTGATGATTTACTTACTGTTGGGAACTAGGATAGGATTGATATGGTAAATCTAGGCAATACCCGTTCTACTACAAACTAGAAGGCGTTTGAAATGTCTATTTGGCGTGGTGATGATTTACTTACTGTTGGGAACTAGGGTAGGATTGATATGGTAAATCTAGGCAATACCCGTTCTACTACAAACTAGAAGGCGTTTGAAATGGCTATTTTGCGGTGGATTGAAGATTTACTTACTGTTGGGAACTAGGGTAGGATTGATATGGTAAATCTAGGCAATACCCGTTCTACTACAAACTAGAAGGCGTTTGAAATGTCTATTTGGCGTGGTGATGATTTACTTACTGTTGGGAACTAGGGTAGGATTGATATGGTAAATCTAGGCAATACCCGTTCTACTACAAACTAGAAGGCGTTTGAAATGGCTATTTTGCGTGGTGATGATTTACTTATTGTTGGGAACTTGGATATGGTAAATGAAGATAATATCCGTTCTGCTGAAGTCTAGAAGGCAGTATGAAATGACGATAGTCAGTGGTGATGATTTACTTACTGGAGACAATAGGGATAAGATTCATATTATAGTTGTCATGTGCGGCGTATAATTGATGTGGTGGTCCACAAAATTTCGCCGATTTTCCAATGGTTTCGTCTGGTTGTCAGGTTGAGGGATTGTGGCAGATCCTAAAGGAAGCTTTGAGGCATTTGGAGCTGCCACAAGCGCCCAACAAGACCACAAGAAGAAGCCGAATGGAAAATCGTCGAAATATTGTGGACCACCATATCAACGACACCGCTGGAGTTACGCCGCACATGACAACTATATTAAGTTGCCAGCGTCACAGTTTAAAACAACGTGTAAGATTCATATGGTAAATATAGGTACCTTTCTGATGAGGCCTAGAAGGCAGTATGAAATGACGATTTTGAGTGGCGATGAAACCCTTATTATAGGATATTGTACTATGATAATTTCGGTATTGTATGTTTATACATGGTGGAGCATATATAATACAGGGTTTGCTACTCTACGAAATGAGTGGCTAGTCAGCTGATGCGATATTGCACTATGATAATTTCTGTATTGTATTCCGACAGGTAATGATTAATGATGTCGAATCAGACAATGATGACGACTGTTTATATATGGTGGAGCATATATAATGCAGGGTTTGCTACTCGAGGAAAGGAGTGGCTAGTCAGCTGATGCGATATTGTACTATGATAATTTCTGTATTGTATTCCGACAGGTAATGATTAATGATGTCGAATCGGATAATGATGACGACTGTTTATATATGGTGGAGCATATATAATGCAGGGGTTGCTACTCGAGGAAAGGAGTGGCTAGTCAGCTGATGCGATATTGTACTATGATAATTTCTGTATTGTAATCCGACAGGTAATCATTAATGATGTCGAATCTGATAATGATGACGACTGTTTATATATGGTGGAGCATATATATTGCAGGGGTTGCTACTCGAGGAAAGGAGTGGCAAGTCAGCTGATGCGACATTGTACTATGATAATTTCTGTATTGTATTCCGACAGGTAATGATTAATGATGTCGAATCAGATAATGATGACGACTGTTTATATATGGTGGAGCATATATAATGCAGGGGTTGCTACTCGAGGAAAGGAGTGGCTAGTCAGCTGATGCGATATTGTACTATGATAATTTCTGTATTGTATTCCGACAGGTAATGATTAATGATGTCGAATCAGATAATGATGACGACTGTTTATATATGGTGGAGCATATATAATGCAGGGGTTGCTACTCGAGGAAAGGAGTGGCTAGTCAGCTGAAGCGATCTTGTACTATGATACTTTCTGTAATGTATTCCGACAGGTAATGATTAATGTGATTCGAATCAGATAATGATGACGACTGTTTATATATAGGAGCATATATAATGCAGGGGTTGCTACTCGAGGAAAGGAGTGGCTAGTCAGCTGAAGCGATATTGTACTATGATAATTTCGGTATTGTATTCCCAAAGGTAAAGGTTAATGATGTTGAATCAGATAATGATGACGACTGTTTATGTATATGTTGGAGCATATATAATGGAGGGTTTGGTCCTAGTCAGCTGATGCGATATTCCAAGCCTAGTAGTCAAGGATCGATCGGAGTGACATCCAAATAAGGCTGAATCAATACTCGGCTCCATCTCCCAGGAACAGGACAGCTTTCTCATTCCGAACACGCTCGGTCAACTCATGCCGAAATATACCTCTCGCCTATCAGCTCGGCCATCTTCATTCCAGAAAGATATATTTCGCGCACGTATTCTCCCCCAAATCGACGGTGTGAAACGATACCATACGGCGTTGGAATGGAAGTCCTTAAGGATAGATTATATCTTTCTGTATTAATATACTGACTGCCCAGGAATTGTGGCCAAGAATATTATGAATGCAGGAACAAACTTCCAGCCCTAGCATGTTTGTAGAAAAAAAAAAACGTTCTCTTCTAATTCTGGATCCAATATTTGTATGTGTCCTTCATAGATTCATGGCAAGGATCACCAATAATAAACATTTTTTCCACGCAAACTTTATTCATACTGCTCCTCTTCAGGGATCATCCCTTTTCTACAAATAATAACATTAATTTTTCAAAACCCAGTGATAATTCTATGCTAGATACTGCACTAATAAGTGCCTACATACATAATATATTTATTAAATTTAATTACAAATTGCCACTTACAATTCTGAAGTGCTCGTTCGCATGATTGCGTATCTTCTTCACTGGGGACGTCGTTGAAACTGAGATTTCTGAAGAACTTTAAGCCAGCTGACTACAGATCGATTATTTACACGTCAACCTTGAACTCGATTATTTCGCTTTATAATTTAAAATGGTTTATTTTAAGATAAAATGTTATAGAATATATATTGAGGTATTTCTATTTTTTATTATGAGAATATTCTCTTTTATTAGTTTTATTTTCTAGTATCATTTCTTCCTTTATCAATTATTTCAACTTTTTCAAAATTAAAGGTGTGTTTCTTGGAGATGGAAGTATCCTTCAAGGCAGTTCCATTTTCATTATTGTCAATACTTTTTACGTGTTGCATTAACCTACTTCGGAAATTTCAGTGTCAACGACCTCCCCACTGAGGAAGTGGCAGTCGCAACGAACGTAATAGGGAACGAGCATTTCAAAATTTTAAGTAGCAATTTGTAATTAAATGTATAAAATATATAATGCAAGTAGGAACTTATTAATGCAGTATCTAGCAAAAAATTCTCATTGGGTTTTCATAAATTAATGCTTTTTATTTTTTGAAAAGGGATGACCCCTGAAGAGGTGGTATGCAAGCCAAGAAATACCCGTATGTGGGGCAGTATGAATAAAGTTTACGCGGAAAAAATGCTTTTTATTGGTGACCCTTGCCATGAAAATGTGAAGAACACATAAAAATATTGGGCCCAGAATAAGAAGAAAAACGATTTTATGTACATAAGTCACTCTTAAGAAGATGATATTTGTAGTGATGCAATTGCAGAGAACTGAGTGTATTGGAAGGTCCATATTATTGAGTTCCAAGTTATGTACTGATGTTACCTGTTTAAGACTCATTATATAAAGTTACTAAAATTCTAAAAGTTTCTGAAGAGGAAATTTCAAACAACATATAAAATTCATCATTTATCAGTGATGAACTCATTGGATGTAAGGGAAGAGATTACTAAAAACAATCCATTAGGGAGGCTTCTTTCCGGATAAGTTTTTCTTGACAATATTTCGTCTGCGGAAAACTTTGGGCTCCATCAGTTAAAGCACAATGGAAAGAAAATAGTCCTATTTTAACGGAAAAGGAATTCCATGGATACAACTTGCCGGCATACATTCTAAAGGAGCCCGGGGTCCTACCTGAGGAAAATGACTAGAATGCTGGAATTAGATGATGGGCTGAACAGCTCCTGCTGAAGTTATAACCAAACTATTACGAATATTGTTGGTGAACTTTGAAAGGATCTAATCTGGAGAAGTGGCATTATTCTTTATTTAAGCCAGATGCTCCCTCACTAATACATTCCATGTAGGACCTCGAGTTGGAAAACATCGTCTTTCCTGCCGAATGAGATAAGGAATGATAAGAACATTTCCTCATCTCATTTTCATTCTCTTTCTCTGTCTCTCTATATATTACATCATGCTTTCCCTCACTTTTTCTGTCTCCATCCTATTCACCTTGTTTCTACGCACTGTCTCCATTTGCACCTACTCCCCCTTCTCCTCTCTCACTCTCTCTTTCTCCTCTCTCTCTCACTCTCTCTTTCTCCTCTCTCATTCTCCTCTCTCTCTCTCTCTCTCTCTCTCTCTCTCTCTCTCTTCAATCCCCATTTGCCCTTCTCTTCCTCCAGGTGTTCCTTAGGGCAACCGACTCCAGCGGTACTTATAATTAATAATCTTTAAACATAATATCTATCAGATTTTTACATAGGTAGCTCGGCCACCAAACAAAACCACTTGGTAAGCATTGGTGGGGACTAGGGCTGATAGCAACAAATTGCTGCAGTTATTTACGCTACTGGTTGTATATCCCGATCACCAGCCTTTGGTATTTTTACCACCTTTGGCGTATGGAGATTTCTCAATTTAAAACTACCCGTGGGAAATCTGCTTAGTTTACGCAGCCCCTGCGTGCCGGACTTTTTTGTTTCTGTTTTTAGCAGATTTCCCTTAAGGGAAGCGAGTTCCCACCCCACCAGGAACCAGTTCTTCGGGACTTCATATTCGACCGAACCGTTCGTTCCGTCTTCTAAGTCATACCTATTTTTAAGAACCTCTCCTCCGTAGTCAACGTATTCAAATTACTGTAGCTAATTAGAAGTTTGGGTGACTTTTCAGTAGCCTATTTAATGAAAGACGTTTAGTGTAAACATGCTTAAATAAGATCTTTGACTTCAAGATAACCCACACAGAATGGACTTCAATATTATCAGAGAGCCATTACTCAGTTTGTAGACAGCATTTTTACGTTCTAGGTTTTCAGTGCTTCAGGACCCGACATGACTTTGCGACATCTTTTGGTAAACATCTTAACTGTAAATTAGTTCATGGAATTCATTTGCAGTACATTCCCAGCTTAACAAATCCTTTCTTACAATGAAACGAACCAATCTTTGCAAAAGAAGTCCATAAAACCAAAGAACACCCTTCAAAATGGATCTGTTATTATTTTCGGTGAATGTTCACCTTCCTCAGGCAAATCCGTTAGTTTTTTTGCAGATTTCCCTTAGGGGAAATCAGCTATTGAGGTCGTACTTATGACGCGATTTTCGAAAATTTTCTTCAAATGTCCATCGATCCTACGCAGGAGATGATGAAAATGAGGCCCGTTCAAAACTGTGTGTGTGTATATATATATATATATATATATATATATATATATATATTTGTCTGTTACCGCTCTAGTGATCGCAATTTTTATCTTACCGTTACCAAACTTGATATATAATCGTTTTATACAAAAAGAAAGTTCACGTTCGTTAACGGCTGAAATCGGACCAGGGGGAGGGGGTGTTTAAAGGGGAAGAATTTCGAAAATTCCTAATATCTCCGTTATTATGCGTCGGATAGAAAAATTGTATAAAGCCATTCATATTGTAAATTTAATGTTCTATAAATGTTGTTATGTACATTTTTTCACTACCTTGATTATTAACTGAGATATTTGAATTTTTTAGTTTTCGGTCTTCAGTAAAACCGCACTTTTACTATATGCACTTATTATGTTATGAAGCACTTTATTTGAAGCTTAAATACCAAATATTGTTCTCATTGAACTTTTAATTTTTGAGATAAATGCCAAAACGTAACGCACATGGGAAATCTGCTTAGAGCCCCTGCGTGACAGGCCTTTCATCTTTAGAGATTTAGACGGGGAATCGTAGGTATACATGAGAAAATAGTGAACTGGTTATAACAATAAAGACTGAAGTCGCGTAAAATCTAGGGTCTTAACCACAATTGTTATATATTCGGTTTATGTGGTTCTAGAGGATACTATCACTAAAAGTTGAAATTGTACCTGCCATAGAACAGGGTTGAGATGCTAAATCGTAAATTCTCTGTTATTAGAAATGACATCTAAAAATGTCTTACAACAGATTTTGTTGATGGCATTATTATCTACAAAGTAGTTCTAGCGCAAACATTAGTAAAGTTATTATAACACAACTTCTGGGTAGCTGCCGTCAAATGTACGGGAAATATTGTAACGTACCGCCAGTTTGAAACATATTTATCGTATTTTATAATCAGAAGTAGTAAGCAATGTTTCAAGAGATATCCTGATTCCTTTCAATATTATGGCATTTATAAAATGTGAGATGGAATTTAAACGGTCTAGGCGATTGTATGAATAAAGGAGGGCTGGCTAGGAAACGAGATTGGAATGGTTCGCAGCACCTGAGGGAGTAGAAGAAAGAGGAATTGGATGATAAAAAAGGGGGAAAAAAGAAGATTAATCCTTTTCCGATTCCCAAAGGATGGCTTCCAGGGATTTCGCCTAGGAGAATCTATAGGTTCAGCAAAAGGCCTCTTTTTGATTCGGGGATGGACATATCTACCTACAGGTTATCTCAACTCAACTGTAACTAATACAAAATGTCAGCTTGAGATATAATATAAAGACAGAGAAAGGCTGGTGTTGTCAATTTGAGATCAGTTGTTGTCCCGAGATGTAAGTATGTAACAGCAGTGTATGCACATTAGTAACGAGCAAACTCCGTGATACCTGGTAAACTGGCAAAACTAAAATTGATCAGGGGCTAAAGTTAGCCATGTGAGTTAAAGCGTTGACCTTAATCTCACATGGTAAACCTAGAGTGGCGAGTTCGATTCTCGCCTTGGCAAAAGAAATTATTTAGTGATGGAATTCATAAAATAACATCCTAAGTCCCTGTAGACATACCTAATAAATAATATTCCTAATAAAAGGGTGGTACCTGTAGACAACTCGTCCCAATTAGCCTTAGTTGCAAAAAGTGGACGTTAAAAAATAATAATAATAAATTGATCAATTAAAAAAATAACACGATAAGTACTAAAATTCTACTCACTTAACAGGCGAATGAATATATTTATACGAAAATTTACAATGATCCGCGAAATTTTCAAAGAATTTGTATGGAGTTTTCTGAGCATTTTATGTGAGGAACCTCATCAACTACTCTTAGCAGATTTCCCTTAGAGGAAATCAGCTATAAAGGTCGTAGTCATGA
The DNA here is from genome assembly GCA_019009955.1 of Riptortus pedestris. Taxonomy (NCBI): domain Eukaryota; kingdom Metazoa; phylum Arthropoda; class Insecta; order Hemiptera; family Alydidae; genus Riptortus; species Riptortus pedestris. Next base: position 32,125,804 of record CM032231.1, read on the forward strand.
CGCAATTTCCCAAATTTTTCTTCAAATGTCCATCGATCCTACCTATGAGATGCCGAAAATGAGGTCAGTTCAAAACTGTATCTATCTGTCTATATATTTGACTGTTACTGCTCTAGCGGTCGAAATTTTTGTTTAATCGTTACCAAACTTGGTATTTAATCGTTTCATGTAAAAAGAAAGATCAAGTTCGTTAACGGCTGAAATCGGACCAGTGGGAGGGGGGGGGGTGAGAGAAGGGAATTTCGAAAATTCGAAATATCTCCGTTACTTTACGTCGGATCGAAAAATTGTTTGAAACCAATCCTATTGTAAATTACATTTACTATCAACACTATACATTTATTCTGTACCTTGAATATTAACCGAGACATTTGCATGTTTATTTAGTGTTACGGACGAGCTATGGCCGCTTCTATTCGTTCCCGCCAAAAGCTAGTTCGACCGTCTCGTTAACTGTTCGGCCGGAGATGGAGATTTCTCTATTGTATAACTTTACGTGGGAAATCTGCTTAGTTTACGCAGCCCCTGCGTGACAGCCTTTTTTTTTTATAGAAAAACCACTAACTACGTTAACGTCCCTTCAAATATACCCAAATTACGTGAATGACAAAAGGCAAATTAGTTAGGATATATATATATATATATATATATATATATATATATATATATATATATATATATTTATTTATTTATACATAATAGCAGTTTCCCTCAAGGAAAATATTTTTCTTTTAATATATATGTTCTGCTCTTCTGGTCAAAGTTTCTGTTTAATAGTCACCAAACTCGACATTTAAACTTTTTATGCAAAACTAAAAATCGAATTTGGTAACGGTTGACATCGTACCGTGGGTGGGGGATTTGAAAATCGTAATATTGTATGGAACCAATTATTGGAAAATTAATTAGTTATGTATTTGTTATATACACTATCATCTATCTATCTTGTATATTAACCGAGATATAGCCATATTTTAGTTTTCGGTTTTCCTTCTCATAACTTATTACTCATAAGCTGATATGTCATGAAACACTTCATTTCAAAGTTAAATACCAAATATGATTTTCATTAAACTTGGTGAGATATATGCAAATACGTTATGTAATGATACCCCCGAAAATGGGGGTAAAATAAAATTTTACAATATTTCCGTTACTTTGAGTTGGATCAAAAAATAAGTTTAAAGAGGCAGCCTCGACTCACAACTCTTGTTCAGTAAAGCTTTTTCCTAATTCTAACGGTTAACGAGACGCAAGTTCTTTTTATGTTTTGGACGGGTTTTAATTGCTCCCACGCTAATTAAACGGTAATGGTTTTTAATAAATGGAGCTATTGAGGTTGCTCAATTAGAAAACAAAAAGTCCGTCACGCAGGGGCTGCGTAAACTAAGCAGATTTCCCACGTGAAGTTTTACAATAGAGAAATTTCACGAGAGCCGAGCCAGTCAAAAGAACGGCCGAACTAGGTTTTGGCGGGAAAGTAACTCTCGTCCGTTAGGCTCCGAGATTAAATTAAAAACAATTCAATCTCAAAAAACAACAAGAACACAAAAGATGGACTTACCGCTAATGATAGCAGCGCTCTGTACACTTATTACACCAACACTAAATAGTACCACAGAATATCCATTATTTGTAAGACTTAATACTGCTGTGTAAGTAAACAAATAAAGGGCAAGTCAAATGGTAAGAACCTTCCTGATAGCAAACAGCCTGAGTTCTAAACAATCAGGTTAGCCAGCTTTTACCGGAAATAAAAGCAATTACGTAAATATATTTGAATATAAGTTATAAATTTTATTCATGTAACTATTTATTGTATCCAGTACTGTAATTAATAATAGAACGTAACCTACAACGTAATACGGCTGGATTGTAAACAAACAGATTAGCCAACCTTGTAGTGCAGTATCGATAGATAGACCGGAAAAACAAAATATTAAAGACATATATCTGAATATAAAATATTAATTTTATTGGAAACTATTTATTATAGTTAGTGGAGTAATTTGAAATGAATAAAATAATTTCTATCTCAATCACTCAGATTTTTGTAGTCCAGAAAGGGAAGAACGATTTGTTTGTACCTTGGAAAATAAAGCTTTGTTCAAAACAATATTTTGTATTTAACCTAATAATGAGGTGGTTCATTAGATATCAGCTAATTATTAATATGTCCCTAGTAGGAGTAGGGTTTTACTGAAAGCGGAAATCATTACAAAAAATACAAATATCTCGGTTAATACTCATTATACGGAAAATATGTATAAAACAATATTTATAGTAAATTTAATTTGTAATAAGATTGATTCTGTACATTTTTTCAATCCGACGAATAGTAACGGAGATATTTCGATTTTTCGAAAATCCTCCCCTCTAAACCCCCCCCCTCCCCCTCGTCCGATTTCAGCCGTTAACGAACTTGATCTTTCTTTTTACATAAAACGATTAAATATCGAGTTTGGTCACGATCAAACAAAAATTGCGACCGCTAGAGCGGTAACAGACAAATATATATATATATATATATATATATATATATATATATATATATATATATATATATATATAGATAGATATATATATATATACAGTTTTGAACGGACCTCATTTTCGTCATGTACTAGGATCGATGGACATTTGAAGAAAAATTTCGAAAATTCCGTCATGAGTACAACCTCAATAGCTGATTTCCCTGAAGGGAAATCTGCTAAAATGGGATAAATTCCTTTAAATCTTCACCGAAGCCGAAATGTGATGTGCGGCATAAGAGTAAATTTAATGAATTATATATCTGAAACATATTGTTCGATCGAATATAATTTCAATAGCAGGAGCTGGGTTCTAATTTTCATTTATTAATGAAATTATTAATGCTTTACAATTAAATTATGTACGATTTTTTGTCGGTCTCATTTTTCCGTTATTTGGTTTTATTCTTGTTGCAGGTTGATTTTTTTTTTTCGAATTAGTAGTAATTGCACTAAGCTTTACAGCATGCTATTGTAATTTCTTCATATATCTCTCAAGATACTTGCAGTATAATATGGATTTATTTGACAATATGCTAATTGACTTTACAGAGACCTAAATCTGAAGAGAGTCTGCATGTTTTATCTCGGCATTTTATCAGATCCTAGACATTAATATGATTTGAATGTATTCCCTAAAATCTAGGCACCTTAGAAATAAAACTAATTATTCAGCTCCTGCGGTACGGACTTTTTTTAAGTTTTTAATGTACGGGTTTTTATAACGTACAATAACAAAACTTGAAAGTAATAAGGCACTATAATTTATAAAAAAAACAAACAACTGGTCGAAAATTAAAAGATTGAAGAACACATAATGCAATAAATAATAACAATCGGTCTTTGAATAGATAACAACAAAAATGGTTCGGAGCAGAGTTCACAAAAGCACAACACACACAACTGCGAGAGTGAGCGGTCAATTTTACCTACTAACTGCAGGATATTATAAGATTGCTCGCAGTGTAGCCACCTTAAAATTAGGTTAATTAGTTCCTGGCAACACTGTCATTGGGACCACGTGGCAGCTAGTAAGGGTTAGGTTATAGAGAGGCCAAGCTGCTACATCACCTCCCCCCAATGACAGAGTCATGGAAGCGGGCAGGAAGTCTGATGGGTCTTCCTCGACGAGTCTGGTGAGGTTGTTCCGCTTGTGTGGCTGAGTGTCTTGGGCTGAAGACTGGTTGGAAGGGTGCAGTGTTGTCTGGGGATTCGCAGAGGTCTGCTGTGCTGAGGGGGTTGGGTTAAGGTTTGTTGCGATGAGTCCTGGATGATGTAAGGCTTGGCTTCAGACGGTCGAGTTGAGACTGTTCTTGGTACCGTAGGAAGTTGGATCTTGAATGTCTCGGCTGGAGGTCCGTGGTCTTGATCATACCAGATGAGCTCCTGAGTATGGTCAGGTCGTTAGGGGTTTGGCGAGCAATTCACCAGGCAACACGTATGCTGTCTGCCCGAATACCAGTACTGCTGCACTACTTGGAGTTAACCCAACGCGACAACAGTGCTCGAAGGCTCTTAGACCCAAAGAAGTACTGTGGGCCGAGCAGGTCATTCCATCTCGATGAGCCGATGAAGGTGAGCTGTGAGAGGGCTGCTTATGAGTGAACCTGTGCCCCCGTTACCGAAACTCCTCATAACTACAATTGTTCATGGTACCTGATCACTAAATGTGAAACCCAAAATATAGAACCGCTGGGTATTTAAAAACAATATGGGAGTGTTTTTGAGGCCAAATAAGGAGAATGTGGTTGAGATCTTGGGCAGAATATTTGACTCTCGTAACTGCCGGCCCAAGTACCTACGACCTACACGACGTAGTCACTCCATAGCGACAGATCCAAGTCCAGAGTAGTGCTCTGCGATATCGTTGTCTTGCACTGAGGTGTCTTCGATTGGCTCAGCTTCAGGCCACCGGGTAAAACCTATCTGCCATAGTAAGGCAATAACGTTTGCCGTCCGACGTTGGGAGTGGTCCCAATAATATCTATGTGGACGTGCTCGAAGCGAGCACTTGTGGCAAAGGTTCCCGGGGGCGTGACAGTGTGGCGATGTACCTTACTCCGCTGACAAGCGACACAAGCACGTGCCCAGGTGGCAATGTCTACATTCATGTTTGGCCAGAAGAATCGTTGGGCAATGAGTCTCCTTGACCCGCGTATACCCGGGTGGCTGAGGTTGTGGATATGAGTAAAAATCGATTGTCTCAATGATGCAGGCAGGTACGGACGCATCCGAGAGGTGCTTGTTTTCGCAGAGAAGGGGCCTCGTAGCATGTGGAACTTTCATCCACTTAAGCGAGAGGGCAGGTTTCTTAAGGAGCTCGTTTATGTCAGAGTCCGTCTCTTGTAGCTCTGCAATTTTTTCGTTGTCATCGGGAAGCGTTATCTCCTCCAACCTCGAGAGTGTGTCTGCGACCACATTGTCATTTCCAGCTACATGTCGAATATCGGTTGTAAACTGACTGATGAAGTTTACCAATCGGATCCTCATAGGCGTGGCTGTGTCAGCGCGTTGTCGGAACATGTGGATCAGCGGCTTGTGGTCGGTGAGTATGGTGAAGTTACGTCCTTCGATCGAGGGCCTGAAGTGACGTATTGCTCGGTGTACGGCGACCAGCTCTCTGTCGTAAGTGGAGTAACCTTGTTCTGCTTTCGTCAGAGTTTTGGAGAAAAATCCAAGAGGTTTCCAACCTGATCCTTCACGTTGCTGAAGAACCGCCCCGATGGCTGTGTTTGACGCGTCACATGCCAATGAGAGTTCGGCATCGTCGGATGGATGTGACAAAGTGAGGGCCGACTTGATGTCTTGCTGACATAGGCGAAATGCAGCGTCTGCTTCCTTGGACCATTCCAGAGCTGTTGCATCGCTCTTCTTGCAGTTGCCTACTAATGAGTGTAGGGTATGCTGGTGTTCGGCTGCGTTTGGTATGAATCGCCTATAAAAATTCAGCATTCCTAAGAAACGCCGAAGTTGTCCCTTATTGCTGGGTCGAGGAAACTCCATGATCTGGTTAACCTTTGCTGGCAGTGGCTTGATACCTTGGGCATTCACGAGGAAGCCCAAGAATTCGATCTCGGTCTTGCCAAACTCGCACTTGGTGGGGTTTATTGTTAGACCATGCTCGCTCAGTATTCGGAAGACGTTGTCTAAGTGTGCATGATGTTCGTCCTTGGTACTGGATGATACGAGTATGTCGTCTAGGTACACGAAGACATAGGGTAGTGCCAAAATACTATCCATGAGGCGCTGGAACGTTTGAGCAGCATTACAAAGGCCGAAGCACATTACCAGGAACTCGAAGAGACCGAAGGGTGTGATTACTGCGGTCTTCTTAATGTCTTCTTCAGCTACAGGTACCTGATAGTACGCCCTGTTCAGGTCAATCTTACTGAAGTAGGTCTTTCCGCTAAGATTGGTGTTGAGAGTCAGTATGTTTGGAACACCGTATCTGTCGGGAACAGTCTGTTCGTTTAGTCGGCGGTAGTCCCCACAAAATCGCATTTTGCCATCTTTCTTTACCACTATATGTAACGGACTTGAATAGGGGCTGTTAGACGGCCTGCAGATGCCTTCGTCCACCATTTTGAGGAATTCCTCCCTTGCAGCCCTGTAACGCTCAGGTGGGAGGCGTCGAGCTTTTGCTGTGACGGGTGGTCCCTTCGTCTCGATGAAGTGCTGGATGTTATGCTTTGGTTTCTGCAGGACGGTTGACGGGCGTGTAATGGATGGGTATTTGCGTAGTAGGTCGTAATACCACTCACCAGCGGGAACTGAATATACCGTGGGTATTTTGGAGTGTGCAATGGTCCCCTTTGCTGTGAGACCCGTTTTTGCGTCTAGGAGCTGACGACCTCTGAGATCGACGATTATGTGGTGGTGGAAGAGAAGGTCGGCGCCGATGATGGGGCTACTGATGTCTGCCTAAGATGAAGGTCCAGGGGAGTGGTCGTTGGAGTCCGATATTAAGTGTCTTCCTGACTTCCCCATACGTCTTGATTGTTGTACCATTGGCAGCGTACAAAGGGAAGTTGGTTGGATGCTTCCGATCCCGCGGACCTGGCTGGGAAAAACAGATATACATGCGCCTGTGTCCACTAAATATCTCTCTCCCGATTCTTTCTCCTTCACAAATAATCGGCGTTGGTGAGTGCCAGCGACGGAGTCCGCCATCTCGGCCGCTGCTAACAGTTTCCCTGAGCCGGAACGTTGTTCTTCCATTCACAGGGCTGTCTGCATTTCTGTGCTTTTTCCCGGAAGGTCTCGTAGGTAATAACAAAATTTTTTCACTCCTGCCTGCTTGAACGGCTACGTCGACGTGAGTGTTGAATGTGAAGGGTCCTTTCGCCCTATGCGTGCTATCTTGCTCTTCAGATCTGTGACTTCCAGGGTGAGCATCCTGACCATTCCCTTCCAGCTGTGGATAGCTGGGTAGGTTGTGTTTGTGCGGGTTGTGTGTTCTGTGCGCGTACTTCGAGGATGCAGGGCTCATATACTTCAGCGATACGATCTGCAATCTCAGCCAGTTTATCAACTGAAGGCCTCGTTGGTAACGGCTAGCATGGCCTGTATACGGTCGGGAAGTGCCCTCAGCCATACATGACGTAAGAGGTTAGGGGGTATAGTGGCGCCAGCTAGTCGTTTCAATTCGTTGTGGAGCTGGGAAGGTCGTTTCTCCTTCGGATAGGACGTTTCTCTTCGAGAAGTCGCCGGATCCGTAAGTTTTCGGATTCCGTGAATGTGTGGAGAAGCCGGTTTTTAAGGGCTTCATATGGGTCAGCCGGGGGATTTTTAACTATATCAGCCACCTCTTTTAGAATTTCGAAGTCTAGGTTGGCAGTAACTAACTGGAATTTAATCCTAGAGCTAGTTACCTTGGAGGTTGCGAAGACTGCTTCAGCCTGGCAAAACCAAAGCTCTGGATCTGCCCTCCAAAAGCTTGGGATCCGGAAGTTAGGTCCAAATCCGTAAGCGCCGACTTCCTCAAGTTCCGTAGGATTTACGTCTTTGCTGATGTTTTCCATCTTTAATGTCCGGCGTCGGGGTCACCACTTTAATGTACGGGTTTTTATAACGTACAATAACAAAACTTGAAAGTAATAAGGCACTATAATTTATAAAAAAAAAAAAACTACTGGTCGAAAATTAAAAGATTGAACAACACACAATGCAATAAATAATAACAATCGGTCTTTGAATAGATAACAACAAAAATGGTTCGGAGCAGAGTTCACAAAAGCACAACACACACAACTGCGAGAGTGAGCGCGTCAATTTTACCTACTAACTGCAGGATATTATAAGATTGCTCGCAGTGTAGCCACCTTAAAATTAGGTTAATTAGTTCCTGGCAACACTGTCATTGGGACCAAGAGGCAGCTAGTAAGGGTTAGGTTTATAGGAGAGGCCAAGCTGCTACAAGTTGTTAATTTTTGTTAAGTACTGCGTGTGTGTGTGTGTGTGTGTGCGTGTGTGTGTGGAGAGAGAGAGAGAGAGAGAGAGAGAGAGAGAGAGAGAGAGAGAGAGAGAGAGAGAGAGAGAGAGAGAGAGAGAGAGAGAGAGAGAGACAGAGAGAGATAGAGAGAGAGAGAGAGAGAGAGTGTGTATTTCTAGAGAAGTATGTTGGTAGGCATAAATTGTTTTGTGACGTTGGAATAACGTTGAAAAACAAGTCTTATGCACACTACATATAAAAATATTATTTTTTGCTTAATTTCAGATAAAGTTTGTATTTACACTGCTAGATGGAGTCATATAACTAATGACGAAAGTCGACTTTCCAATAAAAATTATAAATTGGAATTTGCAATTTGTTATAAAGCTGATAAATTGATCCCATTGCATCTAGTAAGCCTAATAATATGTCATCATATTTGTAAAAATGCTCCTGACGAAGCATCAGAATGATATAATTGAATTATATATGATGTTATGAATTAATAATGACCTAGCATTACCACATGGCAACTATAAAAAGGCAGCAGTTCAACTGATTCTGACAATTCCATGGGTCATTTCATTTGTTGCATCCCCACTAATTGTTGCTATGAGTATTCCTCCATTTAATCCAGTAATGCCAGCTGATACATCAATCACAGGAAGTGATTAAATTTGAAAATAAATTTGGACTTTAGATTATCCTGAATAAAAGTTTACCAGATGAGTAAACGTTAGGGTTTACTGACGGCTTAGAACTTCCTCAATATTTACCACACGATACGACAGTATGATTATTCAAATTACAATTGGCCACCATTTCCTGGCCAAATGCGTTGTTCTTGAGTGCTGATTATTTCGTGTAGCCATGTTGGAATAGTAGACGCACTTTTTTCCAGCGAAAAGTAAGTTAACTACATTATTGGATGACGCGATGTAGTACGTTTATTAATGAATTTTCTAAGACAGTTAATCAACCGGAAGCTAGCGGGGTGAGCTGGATTCTGCTGAAGTATAACAAGAAGAACCTTTGCGCATTTCCATTCATCTGGAAAATGAGGGTACATTAAACTACGTTTAATGGTTAATCCCATCGTAAGTACAACCACAATAGCTACAAAGTCCGTCACGCAGGGGCTGCGTTAAAAAAAGCAGATTTCCCACGTGCGACACGTATTTTAAATTATCTCAAAATATAAAAGTTCAATGAGAATAATATTTGGTATTTAGGCATCAAATAAAGTGCTTCATAACATAATAGCATATTGTTAATACGAGATGAGTAGGAGTGGGGGCTTACTGAAAACCAAAAACTAAAAAATGCAAATATCTCGGTTAATAATCAAGATAATGAAAACATGTACTTAACAACATTTATAGAACATTACATTTGCAAAAAGATTGGTTCTACACCAGTCTGATCCACACGTAATAACTAGATATTAAATGCGTATTACTCTCCGATCCAACGCATAATAACGTAGATATTAAGAATTTTCGATACTCTCCATCTTCAAACACCCCCTCCTCCTGGTCCCTAATTTTCAACCTGTTAACTATATTTGAATCTTTCTTTTTGTAAATAAACGATTATAAAATCAACGTTTGGTAGCGATTAAGACAAAAATTGTGGACCGCTACACGGGTAAAAGACTACACACACACACACACACACCACACACCAAACATATTTTAATATATAGTATATAGTATATATATATATATTTATTATAGATGTATAATCACTTACAGTTTTGAAAGGCCTCTATTTTCGTTTCATGTATAATGCGTAGGATCAGGAAATGTGAGCAACTTGAAGAAAAGTTTTTCGATAAAATCGCGACCATGGAAGTACGACCTCGTAATAGCTGATTTCCCTTAAACGAAATCTGCTTATAGAATCTTCCAGTATAATATATTTTATTTATCACCGACCTATTTCATTACATCCCCAGGCCTATATTTTATAGTTAAAGTTTTGTTTTCGTCTTCAAAAATATAGTTCCTAGGATGCTACTCATGTGGTGAAATGGATGGTAGATAAATAGAAAATACTATGCAGAAAAACTACATCTTCCTTATCATCCTCTTTAACATGAATAACTCGGTTAATAAACAAGATAGTGAAAACATGTACATAACAACATTTATAGAACATTACGTTTACGTACTAAGATTAGTTCTATACAACATTACCATACAACGCATAATAACGGAGATATTAAGAATTTCGAAATTCTCCCCCTCTAAACCCCCTTGTCTCAGCCATTAACGAACTTAATCTTTTTTTTTAATATATAAAACCATTAAGATAATCGACGAATTTGGTAGCGACCAAGCACTAAAATTGCGGAACGCTCTAGAGTGGTGTCAGGCAAATATATATATATATATATATAATTATATAATATATATATATATATATTTATATACAACTTTGAACAGACCTCATTTTCGTCATCTACTAGGTAGAATCGATGGACGATTGAAGGAAAATTTCTAAAATCGCGTCATGAGTACAAATCTGTCATAGCTTGTTTGCCCTGTAGGATAATCTGCTAAGAACGACGTAATAAAAGTCGTGTAAAGATTGACCATCATGGGAAATAAATCCCTACTCTTCAGTACGGAAAACGTTAAAAAGGGGCTTTGAAATCAGATGAGGCGAATCTGATGAGTCGGTGAGCAGAGATTACAGGAACTTCAAAATCAGCTGTAGTAATTACTGGCCAGACAGATCAAGGTATTTAAGCACAGGTAATTTGACAGTATAATGAGTGGCACTATTACAGACCAATAGAACTGTTCCTCCCTATGCCTTTATCAGCTCTGCACACACTATAACTAGTAGCTTCGAATATGCAATTTTATGTGCAAAATGTTTCGCTCAATGCTATTTAGTCTAGCGTACATTCGTTCACAAATATAGGAGTTGCATCCAGTCTCTTATGTGCAAATCAGAAACGGATGGCGTTCATGGAATTAGATTTCGTGTTCACTAAGAATTCATGTGCATGGTTTTGGCACACACACAAAGCATATATATATATATATATATATATATATATATATATATATATATATATATATATATATATAAAATTAACAGTGTATCGGCATCAATTTTCATTCGACTGTTATAAAACTCATTTTTTAACGTTTAATATAAAACTTTCATATTAAACGTTTTAATATAATCGTTCATTTTTTAGCAGATTTCCCTTAGGGGAAATCAGCTATTGAGGTCGTACTCATGATGCGAGTTTCGAAAAATTTCTTCAAATGTCCATCGATCCTACCCAGGAGATGACGAAAATGAGGTCCGTTCAAAATTATATATATATATATATATATATATCTATATATATATATATATATATATATATATATATATATATATATATATATATTTGTCTGTTAACGCTCTAGCGGTCGCAATTGTTGTGTGTTATTTACAACACTCGGACTTTAATCGTTTTTTGTGAAAAGGAAGATCAAGTTCGTTATTGGGTGAAATCGGACCCGTGGGAGGGGGGGTTTAGAGGGGGGATTTTTGAAAATTCAAAATATCTCCGTTATTATGCGTCAGATCGAAAAATTGTATAGAATAAATCTTATTGCAAATTAAATTTACTATAAATATTGTTCTATTCATTTATTCTGTATCTTGAATATTAACCGAGATATTTGCATTTGTATTCTGCGTGTGGTCACCAGTAGGCTATGTTCGAACTTTCCGGCGAGAGCTCTGGCGGCCGTTTCTATAACTATTCGTCCCTCGTGAATAGGTTTAGAGGTTAGGTCAATTGTTTTTTGGGGCTAGAAACTACTGGGTTGTTACGCCCTAAATAATGTTTTAGGTTTAGAGGTTTCTTACTACTACAGTTGTTATTAGGCAGATTTCTCTATTGTAAAACTTCACGTGGGAAATCTGCTTAGTTTACGCAGCCCCTGCGTGACGGACTTTTTTATTTCTATTTTCGTGTTTTGTTGTACTCTGTCGTTACCTGTTACCTTTTTAAGCAGATTTCCCTTACGAGAAATCAGCTCTTGAGGTCATACTCATGACGCGATTCTCGAAATTGTCTTCAAATATCCATCAATCCTACCTAGGAGATGACGAAAAATTTCGAAAATCGCGTCATGAGTACGACCTCAATAGCGAATTCCCTTTAGGGAAGTCTGCCAAAGAAGAAGCGAGCTTAACTAGCCTGCTGGCGAGGTCCAAAGGATTGTCTAGAGACAGACGAAGATTTCCAAACACAGCCGACAGTCATCCCTTGCACTATGTTTAACAAAACTGAATATTCTCACTATATACAATTACATAATACGTACATAATCTATGTTGGCGTCATCAAGAATTTTGGGTGCGATGACTCCATCCTCTAGCTCTATCTATCTATATATTTGTCTGTTGCCGCTCTACTGGTCGCACGTTTTAGCAGATTTCCCTTAAGGGAAATCAGCTATTGAGGTCGTACTCATGACGCGAGTTTCGAAAAATTTCTTCAAATGTCCATCGATCCTACCCAGGAGATGACGAAAATGAGGTCCGTTCAAAATTATTATATATATATATATATATATATCTATATATATATATATAAAATTGTAACCTCTGTCTGTACATTGATTTTTTTCGCGAAATTTCACGATAACTTTTCGTTTCACATGTCATAGACACCATATCTGCATTTTGTTTCTTTCGTGTATGTTTGTTTGTTTGTTTGTTTGTTTGTTACCTTTTCACGCATAAACGGCTGAACCGAATTTTATGAAACTTGGTATGTATATTACTACTAACCCAACTTAGACTTTAGGCTATGTTAATATTCTCTGAGACGAACAGGAGTGGGGGTTATAAGGGAGGCCTGATATTAAAAATAGTGATATTTCGTTTCCTACCACATTTTCGGCAGTTATGCACATAACAAAAGTTGTTTAATTTGTTATTTAGAGTAACCTTTGTTATATACACTTTTGTCATATACCTAAGTGTAAAGGCGTTATACGCTAAAAATGATAGCGGAAGTCAACAATTTTATTTGGCTCAAAAGACTCAACCGAACTAAACCAAACTCGGTATGTGAATTAGCACTAACGTCTTCCTTATAGTAAGCTATTCTAACATTTCTAGGGACGGGCAGGAGTGGGGGTTATAAGGGAGGCCTGAAATTAAAAATAGTGATATTTCGTTTCCTATTGGGGTTTCGGCAAATATGCACATAACAAAAGTTGTTTATTTTATTATTTAGAGAAATTTGCTCAACAATTCTTTGGAACTACAAGGTACCTCACCGGGAAAAATTAATTCAAATGTATGTTAATAGTTTGTCCTTAATAATTCAAATCTATGCATAATGACAGGAAACGGGAAATATGACAATATGGAAGACAGTGAAGTCTTACATAAAAAAATAATTTTATTATTAACAAATCCACAGAAACGACGGGTATTAACTCAAACACTGGGACGGGTAAATGTCAAAATATTGTGCAAAGTAATGCCTTGCCAAAAAAAATACGATCACTATTCAGCCTCAAATGAAGCCGGGTATCTGAGCTAGTATATATCTATATATATATAAAATTGTAACCTCTGTCTGTACATTGATTTTTTTCGCGAAATTTCACGATAACTTTTCGTTTCACATGTCATAGACACCATAACTGCATTTTGTTTCTTTCGTGTATGTTTGTTTGTTTGTTTGTTACCTTTTCACGCATAAACGGCTGAACCGAATTTTATGAAACATGGTATGTATATTACTACTAACCCAACTTAGACTTTAGGCTATGTTAATATTCTCTGAGACGAACAGGAGTGGGGGTTATAGGGAAGGCCTGAAATTAAAAATAGTGATATTTCGTTTCCTATTGGGGTTTTGGCAAATATGCACATAACAAAAGTTGTTTATTTTGTTATTTAGAGAAACTTTTGTCATATACACTATTGTCGTATATCTAATTATAAAAGCGTTATACGATAAAAAGTGATAGCAGAAGTCAACAATTTTATTTGGCACAAAAGACTCAACCGAACTAAACCAAACTCGGTATGTGAATTAGCACTAACGTCTTCCTTATAATAAGCCATACTAACATTTCTAGGGACGGACAGGAGTGGGGGTTATAAGGGAGACCTGAAATTAAAAATAGTGATATTTCGTTTCCTATTGGGGTTTCGGCAAATATGTACATAACAAAAGTTGTTTATTTTATTATTTGGTGATATTTGCTCCACAATTCTTTGGAACTACAAGGTACCTCACCGGGAAAAACTAATTCAAATGTATGTTAATATTTTGTGCTTAATAATTCAAATCTATGCATAATGCACAGGAAACAGGAAATATGACAAACTGGAGAACAGTGAAGTCTTACATAAAAAAATAATTTTATTATTAAAAAATCCACAGAAACGACGGGTATTTAAACTAAACACTGGGACGGGTAAATTTCAAAATATTGTGCAAAGTAAGGCTTGCTAATAAAATACCATCACCATTCAGCCTCAAATGAATTCCCGGGCGAAGCCGGGTATCTGAGCTAGTATATGTATATATATATATATATATATATATATATATATATATATATATATATATATATATATTTGTCTGTTAACGCTTTAGCGGTCGCAATTTTTGTTTGATCGTTACCAAACTCGGAATTTCATCGTTTTATGTAAAAAGAAAGATCAAGTTCGTTAATGGCTGAAATCGGACCAGTGGGAGGGGGTTTAGAGGGGGAATTTCGGAAAATTCGAAATATCTCCGTTATTATGCATCGGATCGAAAAATTGTATAGAATCAATCTTATTGCAAATTAAATTTACTATAAACAGTGTTATATAGATTTATTCTGAATCTTGAAGGTCGGCAGGAGTGAGCTGTTTGGTACTTTCCGAAGAGAGCTCTGGGGGCCGTTTTCGTAGCTAATACTACTTACTACAGTTGTTATTAGTCAGATTTCTCTATTGTAAAACTTCACGTGGGAAATCTGCTTAGTTTACGCAGCCCCTGCGTGACGGACTTTTGTCTTATCGTTACCAAACTTGATATATAATCGTTTAATACAAAAAGAAAGATCTAGTTCGTTAACGGCTGAAATCCTACAAGGATTACGCGTTGGATCGAAAAATGGTATAGAACCAATCTGTTTGTTATGTACATGTTTTCGCTATCTTGATTATAAACCAAGATATTTGCATTTTTTAGTTTTTGGCTTTAGTAAACCCCTACTCCTACTCACGCTCAGATTAACAGCGATGCTATTATGTTATGAAGCACTTTCTTTGAAGCCTAAATACTAAATATTGGTCTCATAGGCGTTTACGTTTTGAGCTAAATGAGAATACGTAACGGACGTGGAAAATCTACTTAGTTAACGCAGCCCCTGTGTGACGGACTTTTTTTTTTGTATTTGACCTTCTTTGTTGCTATTTTTTTTGTTTGTTGTATTTCCATTCTATTAGTTGTTTTCTATTTTTACCTTATGTTTGTGATATTGTTTTTTTACCAGATTTCCCTTAAGGGAAATCACCTATTGAGGTTGTACTCATGACGGAATTTTCGATTTTTTTCTTCAAATGTCCATCGAGATGACGAAAATGAGGTCCGTTCAAAACTGTACATATATATATATATATATATATATATATATATATATATATATATATATTTGTCTGTTACCGCTCTAGCGGTCGCATATTTTGTGTAATGTTATCAAACTCGATATTTAGTCGTTTTATGTAAAAAGAAAGATCAAGTTCGGTAACGGCTGAAATCGGACCAGGGGGAGGGGGGTTTAGAAGGGGTAAATTTTGAAAATTCGAAATGTTTCCATTACTATAAGTTGGATCGAAAAAGTGTACCAAGTGAATCTTATTGAAATTTAAATGTACTATAAATATTGTTAAATACATTTAGTCTCAATCTTGAATATTAACCGAGATATTTGCATTTTCAGTTTTCAGCCTTCAGTAAACCCCCATTACTACTAGTGTTACATAAACAATACTCTGTTAAATAATAAAACATATTAATTGAAGCCTAAATACCAAACATTGTCTTCATTGAACTTTTACTTTGTGAAATAAATGCAAATACGTTCTGTTGATCCCCTTTTTTGCTGTTGGATACAAATATTTAAGTGATTGAGATAATACTGGTTCTGATTCATTACAAATTACAGCACTAGCTTTAGTAAATTGTTTTCAATAAATGTAATATGTTATATGCAGATATATTTCATTAATTGTTTGTAATTCCTGTCTATCTATGCAGCGCTAAGAGGCTGGCTTGCCTGTTTGTTTACAATTCAGCCGTGTATTGTACATTTACTGAGCATTCACGGTTGTGTTACCTGTATGAATGTTTATCTATTGTAAACCATCGCGTGGGAAAACTGCTTAGTTTACGCAACCCCTGCCTGACGGACTATTTAATCACACTTATATCCATCGGTTTTATGATGGGCACTCAGCAAATGATTGTTATATTAAGGGGCTTCCCAGATCTGTGCTGTGTTTCAACCGTAAATCGCCATATTGCCGGTGCCCCTAGTTCAACGTCATGAATATAGATGTGGCTGTTGATGAGTAATAGGAGCTATCAGCCAGGATTATTTAGCATTTATGATAAAATACATCCATATCCTAATCGAAGTTAATGCATTTCAAATCATATGTTAATTCAGAAGGCTGTGGTCTGAGGAGGCTCCTTTCCTGGTACACCTCGACACCAATGCATTTCTATTTCTGGATACCTTTTAGCAGATTTCCCTTTTTCTATTTACATTTGTTCGAATCCCTCGATAACCCAGAAGGCACATTTTACGAAACCATCGCTGCTCGCGTTCCCTTAACAATAAGCAACTTTCTCAAACACAGAGACCTTTGTTTATATATAATAAAAAAGTCCGTCGCCCAGGGGCTGCGTTAACTAAGCAGAGTTCCCGCGTGTGTCACGTATTTGCATTTATCTCAAAACGTAAAACTTCAATGAGAGCAATTTTTGGTATTTAAGCTTCAAATAAAGTACTTCATAAAATAATAGCTTATTGTTATTATGGCATGGGTAGGACCGAGGTTTGCTGAAAACTAAAACATGCAAATATCTCGCTTACTAATCAAGATAATGAAAAACGTGCCAATCACTATTTATAGAACATTTGCAATAAGATAGATTCTATACAAAGTTTCGATACGGCTCATAATAACAGAGATATATCGAATTTCCACTAATCTAAACTCCTTTCCCACTGGTCTGATTTTAGCTGTTAACGAACATTACCTTCATTTTTACATAAAAAGTTTAAATATTGAGTTTGGTATCGACCTGACAAAAAAAAAAAAAAAAGACCGTTAACTAACAAATATATATAATTTTGAGAGGAGCTCATTTCGTCATCTCCTAGATAGGATCGATGGATATTTGAAGATTTTTTTTTTGAAAATTTCATCATGACTACAACCTCAATAGCTTAGCTGATTTCCCCAACGCGAAATCTACTAAATGTGATGAACCTCCGACTTCATTAAATTAAATAAACAAAATGTTTCCTACCCTTCATTTAAAATTATTTTATTTAAAAGAGACATTCCATTTTCCGATTAATGTATAGGATAAAACAATTTGAGAGCACAATTTATACCCATACAAAAAAAAGGTACAACATTCAACATTCTACAACTAATAGTTTCTGGGTAATACGGGACACATACATATGTACATATATTATTAGGTAGGTAGAAAAACCAAGCCGAAACAAGTCAATATGAATTCAGGGAGGGTCAAAAAGAAAATTCCGCTCAAGTATGAAAAACAAATTTATTCGTTACCGGAATACGAGGAAGTTAACCTAATTTCTAATTGCTTTCACAGACTGTATTATCCTACGAAACAACTTTTATTAAATTATACTAAATATATCATTTCTAGAAGCCCGTTAGTTCAGCGTGACACATTCCATGAACTCATTAAATAACCCACTAATAAACAGCGTATAGTGAATTATCATTCCATATACTTTAGCACGTCTAAACCGTAAGCGATATGTACATTTTCAGTTGCTGTATAGTCGTTATATACACAGATATATATTTGTCCTCTTTTAGTTTTAGTTTTAGTTAGGCTAATTCTAAGTATTTAATTTCCCATCGTGTCGTATTTCTAGTTCCTTTGTGCTCGCTATACCGACTATCACAATGGCTACAAAAAAGTTATCCGATATACAAGTCAACAGGTATCTGCAATTTGAGTCATTAACCAGTGCTAATGGGAGGACTTTTTATGTATTTAATTTATCACGGATGAAAGCCATTCACATATAATGATTTTTTTTTCCATCTTATGGCTCAACCGAATCAAGTTGGAATGTTTGTATAAGTAGAAAGATTTTCTCGTTTACGATTATAGAGAAATTTTAATTTCTTCAAATCTCATCCAAAAATTTGTGGTCATCGATGTAATTAACTGAGAATTCATGATTTAAATACGTTAAAAATAGACCTCACATGACTTCGTTACTTAATGACTCAAATAAGATTTCGTCTTGAACAACAAATTTAGACGCGCGCGCGCGCGCGCGTGTGTGTGTGTGTGTGTGTGTGTGTGTGTGTGTATCTGTGTGTGTGACCACTATAGTCATTAGAACAAGTCTCACTCGGAGGTGGCTAAATCTAACTAGGGTCTATAATGCCAACGGAATATATATATATATATATATAAATATATATATATATATATATATATATATATATATATATATATATATATATTGAAAGCTCAAAAAATTTGTTCTTGAAATTTTTAAAGAAACCACTCATTAGAAGGGAAGAAAAGTAAATATTTCACATAAACTAAAAGAAGTGATGTCCCTTCACCAATGTTCGATTATTTTATCAAAGACTACTATCTAATGATGTCTTAAAGTAAGTAAAATTTCAATGAATAATTCAGTAGATATACAACATCTGAGCAATTCAAATAATACGGCTAGCGATCTCGTCGAATGTCACCTATGCCAAAAAGTTTTAACAAAACGGGGAATTAACCACCATTTGTCGAGAAGTCATAAAGGAAATGAAGGCAAAAATGTTATAAAATGTGGAATCTGTGGGAATGAGTGCAAAAATGTCCATAGCGATCTCGTCGAATGTCACCTATGCCAAAAAGTTTTAACAAAAGTCCACGAGAGTAAGGCTCATCCAGATGCCTACAGAATCAGCCATATTAATCCGTCACCTGAAAACCATAATGCTAATTTTTCTGATGATGAAACAGATGGTATTAACCTGTAAAATCGTCTCCAAAATTGGGAATACAACTTTATTAATTTATAAAATAACGACAGATACGACACCGCGTTTAACGATGCTATAAATGACTTCACAAACTTTCTGCATGGTGAGCAAATGAGTGGTAAAGCACCTGTTCATCCGGCCACAAAATATTATGAAGCCAGAAAAAGGCGTAAGAACAATTTAGATGGATATACTTACCGCAGAGAACGTGACCCAATAAAGAAAAGCAAAAGGGAGTCAGAACGCCGTAGGAACAGGTATAATTTTGAATTAGCCCAACATTACTATTATTACAGACGAAAGAAAGTCGTTCAAAAGATTTTTGAAAATCCAGAAGAATCAACAACATTTAACCTAGACAGTATAGACATAAAAAACCATTTCGAACATATCTTCGGATCGGAAAATAACTGTCAGTTAGACGACTATAAAGAATGTCTTGACGTAACAGAAGACATCGATTTTAATGAAAATGACCTAGAGGCTGCAACAAAAGGTATTTCACTAGATTCGGCTCCTGGACCAGATGGAATCTCTGTAAGAACAATCGAGAACTAAAATGTTACAAGGTTATGGCACAATAAAGTTTGTCCCGGGCTCATTCAAACTAGGAAGAACCATACTTATATTCAAATCTGGCGATAAACATGTTTCCAATTATCGTCCTATCACAATTTACTCCATACTCAGAAGAGTAATTGTCAGAGCAATAGACAGGAAATTGAAACCGCACGTCGAACTCTCTACTCATCAGAGAGGATTCGTTGCATGAACTGGAACATTTGTCAATTCGTCATTAATTAATGCATGTATCCAAAATGCTAAGCAAAGCAAAAAAGACTATTGCGTAATTTTTCTAGATGTATCTAAAGCATTTGATAATGTAGGACACGCACATATAAAAAGAACCCTATCAACTTACCCAATTCCAATTAAAATGAAAAAACTTGTAACCAGCCTACTAGAAGGAAATCAAATAACTTTTTCGCTGCCCAAGAACAAGAAAACTGAACCAATCCCTATGATGAAAGGTGTGGGCCAGGGGGATCCACTATCGCCCTTTCTCTTCAACATGGCGATAGATTTCGTATTCCAAGAGCTCGGTGAAAAAGATATATGCAATGCCTATGGATACCAATTGATTGACAATTTACCAAATCTCTCATGCTGCGGATTTGCCGATGATGTTGCTCTTATCGCAAAAGATAAAACTTCAGCCGAACACTTGATCGAGCAGGCAATTGACTGTTTTCAAAAGATTGGCCTAAAGGTGAATGCAAAAAAGAGCACAGCAATAATAATCGAAAAAGGAAAATTGGTACAGCGAGAAATTACAACTATGGACGGGCAAACAATTTTCAGTATCGGCCAAAATGACAAAATAAAATATCTGGGAGTTACATTTCAGCAAGAAATCTGTCTCGATACTGAGAAACTCACAAGCACGCTGGTTGAAAAACTAAACAAGCTGTCATCCTCCAGTTTGCTCAAGCCTGACCAAAAGTTAAATATATTAAACCAATATATATGGCCAATAATGATTTACCCTCTTCAGTGCGCACCAATAAAAGATCTCAAACCTCCCTTTTTATTCAAAATCGTTAAAATAAGTAGGAGCCGTGTAAAATAAATAAGTTTGTTGGTTGTTAACAGTATGTTTTATTCATCACGAAAAGTTAGAGGTTTGGGATTGTTTAAAGCATATTGGGAGGCTTTCTTGCAACATATAAATGTATGTATGGCCCTTATCAAAGACATGAACCCATACGTACTTCAAACGAGAGATTGCACTACTGAAATATCGGACTGCTTAAAAGCCCTTGATATCACAAAAGAGAAGAACGAATATCTCAGCGTCAGAAACTTGCGAAAAGACCTACGCCAAAGATCCTTTAGCGAGTGGTGCTCTTTACCAGCTAAAGGAAAAGGCGTAGAAACGTTTAACGACTGGCAGGCCAGTAATTCGTGGATTTCTGACAAAAAAGGGCTCTCTTCATCTGAATGGACAACGGCGGTGAAGATGAATGTGAACTTAGTGCCAGTTCGCTCTGCCCCAGGAAGGAACCTAGGAAACGCCCACTGTAGGCATTGCAGTGAGATTGAAACCCTTCCCCATGTCCTAGGTTCCTGCCAATGGGGCGAGCAGATGTGCAACTCACGACATCATAAGGTCCGGGCTCAAATTGCTCAACTCTTGGAAAAGAAGCACCCAAATTGGGATATATTCGAAGAGGTGACTTGTAATTCCGCAGACGGTACTCCAAGAAGAGCAGACATTGTAGTGATCATGAAAAATGAAAAGAAAGGATTAATTTTGGATCCCACTGTCCGGTTTGAGATGAGCCAAAATCAAGCAGACGAGGTGGATCAAGAGAAGAAAGGAATATACGAGCACTATAAACTGCACTAACGATTGAACCGAACTTACAAAAAAAATGTGTAAATCAGCATTAATTCTTCGTTGATTATAAGCTAGATTACATTTTTTAGGCTCGTACGGGAGTGGGGGTTATAAGGGAGGCCTGAATAAATAAAACGCGATATTTCATTTTCTATTTGTTTTTAGGCAAACGTGCACATAACAAAAACGGTTTTTTAGTGTTATTAAAAGTAGCATTGGTTTTAAACATAATATTATTAAATTTAATATCCTAATCGCTTGAAATATCATGCAGGACGTCCTTCGGGTCCGCTAGTATATATATCTATATATATATAAAATTGTAACCTCTGTCTGTACATTGATTTTTTTCGCGAAATTTCACGATAACTTTTCGTTAAAAACTATAGCGGGAGTCCATAATTTTATTTGGCACAAAAGACTCAACCGAACTAAATAAAACACTCAGTATGTGTATTAGCACTAACACCTTCCTTATAATAAGCTATACAAACATTTCTAGGTAAGGGCAGGAGTGGGGGTTAGAAGAGAGGCCTGAAATTAAAAATAGTGATATTTCGTTTCCTATTGGGGTTTCGGCAAATATGCACTTAACAAAAGTTGTTTATTTTGTTATTTAGATAAAATTTTGTTATATTCACTTTTTTTGTATAACAAATTATAAACGAGATATACTCTAAAAGATAAAGAGGGAGTCAATTATTTTATTTTACACCAACGTTTGAAATGATTCCTACAAATCTCGGAATATATAAATTAGCATTAATTCTTACATGGTTATAAGCTATATTAAAATGTTTAGGTTATAACGGGAGTGGGGGTTATAAGGGAGTCCTGAAATAAAAATTCGTGATATTTCATTTTCTATTCCAAACCAACCACGGGTACTAACCCTAAACACTGAAACGGGGAAATTTCAAAATATTTTGCAAAGTAAAGTCTAGCCGAAAAAATACCATCATCATTCCGGCTCAAATGAATTCCCGGGCGAAGCCGGGTATCTTAGCTAGTATCTATATATATATATATATATATATATATATATATATAGAGAGAGAGAGAGAGAGAGAGAGAGAGAGAGAGGGAGAGTTATGTATCTCGCTCAGTAACGACCGGTTTATGCATCTACTCCGCAACATCGTCCAGTTCTGGGCCAACTCTAGTTCCATTTAGTCATTCAAATAAATTCTAGATGCGCTATTTTAAATAATAAAGTGTTTTTTTCTTTTAATATAATTTCATAATAGTCATTAAATGGGCCGTCCCGATAATCGATAAGTGCCAATATTTCATATTAATTTCAAATCATACTAAGAGAGAGATAGAGCATAGAATGTGAGGTGCGTTTGCCATTCTGCCATGTGAGTAAATGTTGTTAGTCCCCTAAGGGAAATCAGCTATTGAGGTCGTACTCATGACACGATTTTCTAAAAATTTCTTCAAATGTCCATCGGTTCTACCCAGGAGACGACGAAAATGAAGTTGTCCAAATTTTATATATTTGAAAATTCGAAATATCTCCGTTATTATGAATCGGATCGAAACATTGTATCAAACCAATCTTATTGCAAATTAAATTTACTATAATTATTATTCCACACATTTATTCTTTATCTTGAATATTAACCGAGATATTTGCATTTGTATTGTGTGTGTGGTCGGCAGAAGTCGGCTATATTCTGGGCTTTCCACCGGAAGCTAGTTCGGCAGTTTCCGTAACTTTTCGTCCCTCCTAAATTGGTTTAGAGATTCGTTACTACTACTGTTATTAGTAGGCCGATTTCTCTATTGTAAAACTTCACGTGGGAAATGTGCTTAGTTTACGCAGCCCCTGCGTGATGGAGTTTTTATTAATATACAGCAGCTTGACTGATTGTGGAGTGCTGTTGTGATAATTTCCTTTTGTTTTGTGGTGAAATGCTTGTAATGCTTTATAAGTAAATAGTCCTTCACAAAAAAGCAGAGATTACAGAGCGTCAATATGGTCAAGTTAAGTGGCCGAGAATATGAATACCTTAATTATTATTAGCTTTTAAGATAATAGCCTGCCGTTTTTAAACACTGCTATAAGCATATTAACCATTCAGAACAAAAGAGAATATAATTGCTCAGATTTTCTCTTTGGAGAGTATTTATATTAAATTTTTCATTATAATCACTTTTAACTTAGCGTCTTTCAAATACTGGGAAACGGTTTATTGTGAGAACGTTTAATTTTTAATTCCCTTTTTACTTATTAAATTTTTGATATGATATTAATTGTGAATTGAAGCGGGCAAAGATAAGGACACAAGGGCTCCTTCTCGAACTAATTGAAGTTAAGGAAACATGCCTAAATTCAAATTTTAATTGTCCTTAACATCGAAGTTAATATTAATATGTTGTGTAACATAAGGTTAATAAAGTTCGTCACGCAGGGGCTGCGGAAACTGAGCAGATGTGAAGTTTTACAATAGTATATGAATTATAGTGTATGAAATTACGGAAGGCTGAAAACTAAGAACTGATAATATCTCGGTTAATATTCAAGATGGAAAACGAAATGTAGAGGACATAAATTGTAGAAGATTAAATTTAGAAGAAGATTCCCTAACATTTTCCAATCTGACTCATAAGAAATGAGATATTTCGAATTTTCGATTTCCCCCCTCTAACCCCCCCCCCCGCCACTGGTTTGACTTCAGCTATTATCAAAGTTGGTCCTATATATATAAATATATATATATATATATATAAATATATATATATATATATATATATATAAAGGATATAATTGAATCACCCTTATTTTTGTCATTTCCTGATGATGCACATTTGAAGATCGAGCCTAAAGGATAAATCGACTTAAAAAAAAACCATAAACATTTAGTTCATCTCTAAAAATTCCCCCTCACTGTACCTTTCTTAGTAACCTGCCTGTAGTACGCGATTGTGAGTTGTGAAGAGGCCGAAGTCAGCTATACCACCCCAGCTCCTTAGCCCCATTCTAGCTGGGACGCAGAAATGGAAGGAAACGAAGGTGGAATGTCCATAGTTCTTGCTCGCAGCCGAAATTCCCAGCACGTCCGTTCCTTACTGCCAATATCAACGGGATGGCGGACACGGGGCTTATTGGTACAGAAACCACTCTAGGTATTGTTTGCCAACACACCTGTCACAATGTGTGCCCGACTAAATGTGCAACATATATGGAGAAATCAGTGTGCAAATCAAATTAGAATTTGAGATCTTCGCCGAGTTTTGCCTTCTTTTATAAAGCAATTAAAAACTGTTGCACGACTCCGATCCCTAGATTCATAATAACAACCGATGTTGATTATAAATACTTGAAATGACAGAAGTAAGCACTTTAAGCCATACACATGTTAAGATCGCCTCTTAGTTTAATCTAGTGGAATCTCATCAAATGGCCCATAATGGCTCTTACTTGTACCTCTAAAATATAAGTAAGCTATTAGAATTCTTTACTTGTAATGATGATATTATTGAATAATAGGAACGTCCTAAACTATTTGCCGAGCACACTATCCACCTCAAACCACTATCTCCCTCTCACGGTGTTCCACGAGTTAGGATGGCATCAAAGAAAAATGAAAAAAATTGCTAAAAGTTCTAAACAAAATGTTGGAGAAAGGTATTATCTTTGAATGAGACTTCTCATTCAGTACTTCGGTAGAGCTAGCCCTTGAGGGAAGCGGTGACGCTAGTTACTTTGCCAATTGTCTACATTTCAGTCCGATGTGAAATCTAAGACTTTCGAAGGAAAGAATGTTTTATTAGTAACTCATCGGATGCAAGTGCCAAATCACCTGTGGGGACACATGTCCCCAGGCCGTCCTCGGCGAGAGACAGAGGTTAAGAGAGTGCCGAGGAATTCGAGGTGCAGGGAGTCAAAGGAAAGAAAGAAGTTCCTGGGACTAAGCAAAAAGCTGCAGGTCCTTCGAGCTGGTGAGATCACTTGCGGAGGATCCACCCCCGGAAAAACCTCAGCAGGAGGTGCTAGAGCAGGTTTAGTAGCGGGGAAGGATCAGAGGAGGGCGGGGGAAAATAGCGTGTGTTCAGTACAGAGCTACAGGATAGCCTACAGAAACTGGTACTCCAGCAAATGCGGATGAAATAGCAGGTCAAACGTCTGTTCAAAGTACTTATGAAGTGCTTCCACCAGGTCGACTGACAATTCTAAAAATCCATCTAGAAAAATTCAAAAAGAAATGACAGAGGACCCCAACATAAACGAAATTATATCAGGGCAATAATCTAACTTTCAAGAGGAAAGTAACACTTGAATTGACAAAGCACAACCGATGCTTAATGGAGTAAGAACTTTATCAGCACAATTCTGTTACTTTGTGTGGTTGCAGCCCAAATATAAAAATATGTCACGTTTAATCAACACGACTCACAATTTACAGGACATTAAATGTGTTGAAAAACCTTAAGCCAAAATGCAACAGGATTTCACTCTTAACACTCTGCATTCTAAAGCTACTATTTACTTTACATTACCATAAAAAATGTTGTATTTTCCGTAACTTAAATAACATCAATGGTCGTAATAACTCACAAGTTGAAGAATATAAAATGCTCTTTTCATTAATTTTTCATCCCGACAACAGGAGAGGAATTAATTAAACTAACCTATTACTAGAACATAAAACAACACTTGATGTTTTCTCTGCTTTCATTAGGCTCATAAAGTACACACACTGCAGTGAACACCCAAGAGAAAGCCAAATTGAAATGCTTTCTCTCCTTGACTACTAGAGTACCCTTATTTCTCAACAACAGAAGTCCATCATCTATTAAGCACTCTGGACTAGCCCAGGAGTCCTCCCTGAGCAGCTTCACTTAGACAAACTTTAAATGGGTTCCAAAACTTTGGGTATTACCAAGTTGGATGGCTCATACCTTCTCAGGCATCCAAAATCTGACGTGAAAGTAGTCTCTGAACTGGTGGAGAACAACGCTCAATGTTACACCTGGTCCACTTGGCACTTCACCCAACTCCTACTGTCCTCTGT
>CM032231.1:32157500-32245000 GCA_019009955.1 Riptortus pedestris
TTTCTTTAATAATCCAATATATATATAAATTTAATATCCAATATATTCATAGTTTAATGACAAGACTCACCAATGAAAAACATTTATTTCGCGCAAACGTTATTCATATTACCCTTAATGTTTCGTATCATAAATACAACCTCTTCAGCGGCCATCCATTTCTGTAGTGCTCGTTCCCTCTTACGTTCATTACGGCAGTCCCACTTCCTCTCTGGGAGGTCGTGATTATACAATTAATATACCTCTATTGTGCCATTTTTCCTAGGTAAACTGTGTTTTTCTGATTCATCTAAAATTGCATCGACACAGTCTTCTTCAGGTTTAAATGTCGCAAGTGACGAATATAATTTATACCCATCATGCCCGAGTAAGTTATTCCATGGAGCAACAAGGACTGATCGATTCTTCTTAGAACTTTCGATAGCCACAGAATATATAGTTAGCTTTAAAAAATTTGAAATTGTAAGCTATGTTTTCAGCATAAACTTCTAATGTATGAGGCTTGTTAAACATTTCTTGGGTTAAAATCCACAGCGCCATTGTTAATGTGGTGAAGTGAAATACGATATTTTTGTTAGCTACAAGTTATTATTACTTTGATACTTGATAGTTCTCGACGGGTTTTCAATTAATTAAAATTCTTGTTTAAGTGCTTGCGACTGGAAAAATTTAACTGGTGAAACATTTAATCGTGTAACAAAGAATATTGGGTTTCTGAGAGACATACCTCAGAAAGGGGGTATGACAATAGGAGGTATCTGATGAAACCAATTCGTTCAGAGACATGAGCTGTGCCAAAGAAAGAAAACTGATACTCATTGGAAAGTTAAGCCTAACTCACTTTACTCCTGTGCTTCAAATCTATCAATACTTACTGGAGTCTGGCCTTTATGAAATCTAAAACAATTAAACTAGAATTATTTTATTCCTCTTATTTAAATATTAATTACGGGTAATTGATATGAAATAAAATTACTTTTATAGAAGGTGATATTGACTGGTATCAAATAACAAATTTCTCATTTCCGTCCCATATACTGAATAGAATAGAATATATATTTATTTGTTAAAGATTTACATCTTGTACAAATTAAATAAACAAATAATAATTCTGTCTTTTAAAATAAATAATTATATCCAAGTTCTTGAGATCAACAATAATATGACAATAAAGAAAAACAAAAAAAAAAGCAATATAGTGTAAATAGTAAAATATAGTACATAAAAGATAACTAAAAGCATTCTATAAACCCTTTTCCGTCTCAATATAACATTGAACTGTAGTGTGGTCCATCAGCACTTATAGATTCCAGAGTATTGCATGCTGACGTGATGAAGCAGTAAATCTTGTGTAGTTTTTCGAGGCTATCGATACTAAGTATCTCTTCAATTTTATGTACATCACTGACTACTGAGGAAAGTTTCTGTAGATATTTATTTTTTTCTTCGATGAGCTTCTCACAGTGGAGAAGTATATGTGACAGGCTATTAGGGATGAACTGATTACAAAAAGTTTAAGGTTCCTAAGCTTTGAATGAGATAGTCATGTTTCGTGATTGAA
The DNA here is from genome assembly GCA_019009955.1 of Riptortus pedestris. Classification (NCBI taxonomy): domain Eukaryota; kingdom Metazoa; phylum Arthropoda; class Insecta; order Hemiptera; family Alydidae; genus Riptortus; species Riptortus pedestris. The sequence goes on from CM032231.1 coordinate 32,159,062, forward strand.
GTTTGGTGAATTCTGAGCTTGATACTCTTAATTGGCTAAGATCCACATGATGAAAAATAAGAAGAAAAAAAACAGAAATTAAATAGCTCAGTCATATATTCTATAACCTTTTATCTTAAAATAATCGATTTTAAATTATGACCAGAAATAATCGAGTTCAAGATTGACGAGTAAATAATCGATCCGTAGTCAGCTGACTTAATCTACTTCGGGAACCCTAGTATCAACGACCTCACCAGTGAGGAACGGACTTTAGAGGGAACGAGAACTTCACAAATGTAAGTAGCAATCTGTAATCAGATTTAATAAATATATCATGTAAGCAGGTACTTATTAATACACTATCTAGCACAGAATTATCATAGGGTTTTGTTAATTAATGTTGTTATTTTTTTTTAAATTAATATTATTTTTTGAAAAGGGATAGACCCTGAAGAGGTGGTATGTAAGGCACGAAACATGTAGGGTAGTATGAGTTAGGTTTGCTAGGAAAAAGTGTGTTATATTGTTGATCCTTGCCATGAAACTACGAAGAACTTATATATTCAATAAGTAGTTTAACTTCTGTGAGCCTATCGTAGCTGGAACCTTAGCGTTGCCTAACTGAGCATAAGTTTAGTTAAAGTAAACAGCCTATGAGAGATACTTGGCTGTTAAGTCAACCTAGGATTGACTAGAGGACTTAATCGATAAGGAGGTGCTTTGCTCCTGACCTGGATCGGATGCTGACTGACCTACAAGCCCCTTACCTGTCTCCGGGATTAGCTGATAACCCATATCATTAACAAGTGGTACATGAATGAAACCGCATAATGGATATAGGTATTTGAAATAATTATATTAAATACCCATTACAGGTAAAAGGTTAGCCATTAACAAACCTCATCTGCAGTTTAATGTTGAGTGATCAATGATGGCTGGAGTCAGTTCAGGATAAGAAAAAAAGCCCGTCACGCAGGGGCTCCGTTAACTAAGCATATTTCCCTCGTGCGTCATGTATTTGCAATTATATCGAACCGTAAAAGTTCAATGAGAACAGTATTTGGCATTTGGACCTCAAATAAACTGCTTCATAACATATTAGAATATTGTTAATATGAGAAGAGTAGGAGTGGGTGTTTACTGAAGACAGAAAACTAAAAAACAAAAATTGCGACCGCTAGAGCGTTAACAGACAAATATATATATATATATATATATATATATATATATATATATATATATATATATATATATAATTTTGAACGGACCTCATTTTCGTCATCTCCTGGGTAGGATCGATGGACATTCGAAGAAAAATTCCGTCATGAGTACGACCTCAATAGCTGATTTCCCTTAAGGGAAATCTGCTAAAAAATGCAAATATCTCTGTTAATAATCAAGATAGTGAAAACATGTTCATCGCAACATTTATAGAACATTACATTTTCAATAAGATTGGGTCTGTACCATTTTTCGATCTAACGGAGATATTAAGATTTTTCGATACTCTCCCCCTGGTCCGATTTCAACCGTTAACGAATTTGATCTTTCTTTTTGTATAAAACGATTATATATCAAGTTTGATAGTGATAAGACAAAAATTGCGATTGTTAAAGCGGTAACAGACAATATATTTATTATATATATATATATATACAAATATATAGTTTTGAACGGACCTCATTTTCATCATCTCCTTGGTAGGATCGATGGACAAGAAATTTCTTGAAAATCGCCTCATGAGTACGACTTCAATAGCTGATTTCGCTTATGGGAAATCTGCTAATAGAATCTTCCTGCATAATATATTTTATTTATCTACGACAAATTTCATCACATCCTCAGGCCTATATTTTTAAGTTTTATATTTAATGTTTTGTTTTCGTTTTTAAAAATATAGTTCCGAGGATGCTACTCATGTGGTGAAACGGGTGGTAGATAAATAGAAGATACCATGCAGAAAAACTAAATCTTCCTTATCCTGCTCTTTGGTTTAACAAGAAAAGCAAAATTGTGATTTTAAGTGACCGTATTCAATTTTATCACCTCCGGTTGGACCAATGGACATTTGCGGACATGTTTAGAAAATCCCGACCTCAAAGCAAGCTCGTTAGAATAAGGTCCTAACTTAAACAAGTAAGCTAATACAGAAAGTCCGTGCAAACTAATTTGTTGAGTATCTATTTCCTCTAAACTAGCTTTCAAGTAGAATATTACATTTTAGGTTGTTTATATTTCTGCTCGAGTGAGTACAAGATACACAGGAAGTGTTAATAAAGATCATAGGGCCCTGCAGGTTAGAGACTGCGCAAAACAAACTCGGTAAACCACATCCCATCTCCTAGCCCGTGCACGGCCATATAAATATATTATTCAAAAGCAGCAAACGTGGGGATATATATCTCTTCATACTCGAATCATGTAAAACAGAGTCTTGCAAGACTGATCTCATACCGCCATCTATTTCTATATTTCCCATAATATGAGACCTAATAAATAAGGTATCCAAAGCTTAGCAGGACTTAAAATGTTTACAAACGCAATTTCTAATGAAAATCGAATGATTATGAGTGGGGAATAACCGCAGGCTGGATATATATATATATATATATATATATATATATATATATATATATATATATATATATCAATTAGTATTCGAATTAGCAAAAATGTATAGAAAACAACTCTAGTGAATTGCTTTTAGTGATTTTCAAAACATTTCCTTAAATGCACGTCGATCCTATCTAGTAGATGACGAAAATGAGGTCCGTCAAAATTATATACATTGTGTCACTATATTGATAATTACCTGAGATATTTGAATTTTTTAGTTTACACCCCTCAGTAAACTCCTGCTCAAGACTTATTAACAATAAACTGTTATTTCCTGAAGCGCTTTATTTGAAGCCTAAATGCCGAGTATTGTTCTCATTAAACTTTTACAGCCCTCCACGAACTTGATCTTTACTTTTATATAAGTAGTTTAAATAGGGCGGTCTTTAACGATCAATCAAAAACTACGATCACTAGAGCGTTAACAGATATATATATATATATATATATATATATATATATATATATATATATATATATATATATATATATATATATATATTTATATATTTATATATATATATATATATATATATATATTATATATATATATATATATATATAAAATTGTAACCTCTGTCTGTACATTGATTTTTTTCGCGAAATTTCACGATAACTTTTCGTTTCACATGTCATAGACACCATATCTGCATTTTGTTTCTTTCGTGTATGTTTGTTTGTTTGTTTGTTTGTTTGTTTGTTTGTTTGTTTGTTACCTTTTCACGCATAAACGACTGAACCGAATTTTATGAAACTTGGTATGTATATTACTACTAACCCAACTTAGACTTTAGGCTATATTAAAATTCTCTGAGACGAACAGGAGTGGGGGTTATAAGGGAAGCCTGAAATTAAAAATAGCGATATTTCGTTTCCTATTGGTTTTTCCGCAAATATAAACATAACAAAAGTTGTTTATTTTGTTATTTGGAGTAACATTTGTTATATACACTTTTTTCGTATACCTAAGTATAAATGAGTTCTACGTAAAAAATTTAGCGGGCACTAACGGCTGAACCGAACTTAACAAAACTCGGTATGTCAATTAGCATTAATTCTTCCATGATTATAAGTTATATTAAAATTTTTAGGTTCGAACGGGAGGGGGGTTATAAGGGAGGCCTGAAATAAATATTCACCATATTTACATGTATAAGAGAAGGGAAATATAAAAATATCGAAGACTGTGAAGAATTACACTGCACAACAGCATTTCTGATGTTTGGGTTATGATACATGATATTAGTCCAATTTTCAATGACAATTTCAAATCTGTGACTGAAATTTTTGTAACAGCTCTAGTTAAAAAAATATGACATATGGGTTGTTTTCATAATAAAACACTATAAATTTAGATATGATTCCAAATAATTTATTTTTCATTAGAACAAAAACCTTTTTTTATTTGATTTTCTTGATGAAACAGAAGGCAGAGAGTTATTTTGAATGCTCCAACAATAATCAGCCATCATATGTGCATTCCAGTAGCCTTGATAGCGTTGCTCCATCGTACGAAGGTCCTGGTGGAATCGCTCGCCCTGTTCTTCACTTAGATCCCCAAGATTGGCAGGAAAATAGTCTAGATGGTTGTGGAGGAAGTGTAACTTGATGCTCATGTTACATCCGAGCCTTTGAAAGTGACACATTAGTTCTTGTACGTGTTGAGAAAAGTCCGAACTTTTCTTATTTCCCAAAAAATTGTGAATTATCCATACAAACTCATTCCATGCATTTTTCTCACTATCTGCCATAGTCTTTGTAAAATTGGTGTCTTGTATTAACGATCTTATTTGTGGCCCGTCAAATATTCCTGCTTTTATCTTCTCTGCACTCAGTTTTGGAAACTTGTTTGATAGGAAACGGAAACAATTTCCACTTTTGTCAAGACCTTTCACGAATTGTTTCATCAGTCCTAGTTTTATGTGTAACGGAGGCAAAATTATACGATCCCTTGATACTAAAGGAGGGTTTATCACGTTCTGTTGTCCTGGAACAAGCGCCTCCCGAGGAGGCCAATCTTTTTTAATCCAGTGATGAGTTTTAGCTCGACTGTCCCACAGACATAGAAAACAGGGGTACTTTGTGTAACCACATTGTTGGCCTAAAAGAATGTTTACCATTTTTAAATCAACACATATGAGCCAATTATGTTGGGCATATTTAATTTTGTCTAAAACCAAAGCAATAGCTTTATATTCTTCTTTTACTTTCGTGGAATGTGCAATAGGCAACGACCCTAATTTATTCCCATTATGTAAGAGAATACATTTTAGACTCCGTTTTGATGAATCTATGAATAAACGCCACTCATTAGAAACGTAATTTTGTAATCCCATTGCAGCCATCAAACCAGATACATCCTTACAAAACACGAAGTCATCTTCTTCAGCAAAATATTGGAGAAGATTTCTTTCTCTTGTGCGGTAATAAGAAACGTTAGTACCTTTTGTTACTAAGTTTCTTTCTTTTAGCCTAGAAGCTAAAATTTCTGAAGCATGTTTTGTCAGTCGCAGGTCTCTGATAAGGTCGTTTAAATCATCTTGGTTGAATAGTTTTGGCGCCTTTAACTCACATTCAAAGTCATTATCACTAGTGTCAGTTATCATCTCAAAATCCATAGAGTTCTCCTGAGAAGGGCCAGGTTGAGGTTCAGGTGATAAAATAGGGCTCAAAACACGTCGATGTGCGGACCGTATGGACGGATATTCCCATTTGGCTCGATTTTTACGGTTAATACCAGTTATGTTTACCAAGCAAAAATAACAGTCATCGTGATGGTTCACGGGTTCTTTCCACATCATGGCAGTTTCGTACCTAAATCTATTTCTTTTCTTATTTGTCCACAAACGTAGAAACTCAACACACGTTTTACATACCTTTTGAGGAATCCAAGGCTTGTCGATCATTTCCAGGGAGTGACCAAAATAATTTTTGTAAGCTCCAATTACGAACGTTGTCACATTCAAACGGCAATCTTTGAACATATATTCCCCGCAAATGAAACAAAAATGATTCGGATCGTTCACACATACTCGTCTTGACGATGCCATATCAAATTATACTAAGAAAACTTAATAAGTTAGAAATTATGAGCAATGTAACACGGTAAAACGTTGATTTTCCCGTGGTAGCTATAACAAGTAAACTACAGCTGTTACAAAACAAATGAAGGCATATATAGGATCAGCGACACCAAATTAGTAAACATCAAGTGATAAAGGTCAATCATCAGACAAAAGTTGCAAATTTGTTGTGCAGTGTTATCGATCAAATAATTCTATTATTAGCAAATCACCGGCAACGACTGGTATCAATCCTAAACACTGGGACGGGTAAATGTCAAAATATTGTGCAATGTAAAGCCTGCTAAAAAATACCATCACCATTCTGCCTCAAATGAATTCCCGGGCGAAGCCGGGTATCTGAGCTAGTATATATATATTATTATATGTGTGTGTGTGTATATGTGATAAACAAATACAAAGGCAAACACAAATCTGTTGTATCACTAATAGGCACGAAGAAATTTCCTTTTACCAGATTTCTCTTAAGGGAAATCAGCAATTGAGGTTATACTCATGACGCGATTTTCGAAAAAAATCTCAAATTTACCTTCTATGGTAGGAGTTGACGAAAATGCGGTCCGTTTAAAATTTATATATATATTTATATTATATATATATATATATATATATATATATATATATATATATATCTATCTTTGTGTGTGTGGGTGTGTGTCTGTTAATGCTCTAGCGATAGCAGTTTTTGTTTGATCGTTAAAGAACACACTATTTAAAATTTTTATGTAAAAGTAAAGATCAAGTTCGTGAACGGCTGTAAAAGTTAAATGAGAGCAATACTCGGCATTTAGGCTTCAAATAAAGCGCTTCTGGAAATAACAGTTTATTGTTAATAGGACTTGAGCAGGACTGGGGGGGGGGCACACACACACACACACACACACATATATATATATATATATATATATATATATATATATATATATATATATCACTAAATATCATAAATGAAGTTGAAATTATGAATGATTTCAAAGGTGAAAATTTATTATTAAATCAATAACCTGCATATGTTGACGATGTGTCCATCGTTGACGCCATGTTTCTTCATCGAGTTAAGATGTTCTCGGATGCATGATCCAACAGCATACACGTTCGTTTCGAACATCGTCTTCCATTCGTCTACCCTTCCATCTAGATGTTTAATGAGAGTGTTAATATTTAAACTTCATGAGAGATGGGTTCATGTAAATGCAGATGAGTTCATTTACTAAATATTCGAAGAAAAAATAAAGCAAAAATGACTTGTGTTTGTTGAAACTGTAGGTTGAAATTAGAAATATTATAGGGGCTGCCTCGTTTTGCTGGAATTTCTGTGAGCCAGCCTTAGGGACTGACTGCATTGGTATAAATATGGGAAAAAAGGAACTTTTCTCATTTATATTGTATTGTAGCATTTAGACAATATTGGAGAAAGAGTACCGTAAATAGACAATAAAGAGAAATAATCACAAATAATGCAAGTGGGAATACAAGAAGCATTAATTACCTATATGGAGGTACTGCCACAATTTTTAAATTATATATTTAAAAACAAATAAAAATAGAATAAAAAAAACGGGAACACAACAAAATTATTGCATACAATTAGATTAAAAAGGGAGCATACTTTATAGTTTCAGTGCTTTTTTTTTTTTTACACCAATTGAATCAGTTGATTCATAATCATTTTGTGTTGTACACAGTTTGACAAAGCTATTAGAATGTTGAATCTACGAGACCACGGTTTGAGAGTGTTTCTATTTTTATTTATGGTCCTGAAAGAATGTTCAGAGCACTGTGAAACATGCAGAGCACTGTTCTGAAATAAATGTAGTAAGAAATCATGTAAATAAGTTTACTTTAAATTAGACCCTCCGCCTACACCATCGCAATCACAGTTTATTTTATAATATCATAGGATCAAAGGCAGCTGAGCTGGTGGAATCTTGCTCAACCATGTGATCAAATCAGTACTAGCTTTATAGGCTTCTTTAAGTTCATCCATTGGATAAATCCCTAATCATTGGACCCTCTTTCGCTGATAGATATTGGTTCTTCCTTTTCTAATACTCCTAGCAAGACTATTTCCCAAGCCATATCATTTTCGCTTCTTGGGCGTAATTTCATCCAGTTCCCATAAGATCTCTTTGCAGAGAATCGATTACTAGAAGCCCTACCATTACCTTTAGCAAAGCTTCTTCCTAGAAAATTAATAAGTACATCCTTCGGCCATATCCTCCGTCATTCATACCGAAGCAGTTGCACTTATAAACCCAAGTAGGATATAGGGTTCGGCTACCACCTTATAACAACCAGAGCAACGATCCTCCAATATCGGGTCCTATCGTCCGCAAAACCTCCCTCATTCATACTGTGGCCGTTGTACTTATAGACCCAAGTTGCTAATAGGGTTCGGCTCATTCATAATGTGGCCGTTGTACTAATAGACCCAAGTTGCTTATAGGGTTCGGCTACTACCTTATAACAACCAGAGAAGGATCCTCCAATACCGAGTCCTATTCTCCGCAAATCCTCCCTCATTCATACTGTGGCCGTTGTACTTATAGACCCAAGTTGCTTATAGGGTTCGGCTACTACCTTATAACAACCAGAGAAGGATCCTCCAATACCGAGTCCTATTCTCCGCAAATCCTCCCTCATTCATACTGTGGCCGTTGTACTTATAGACCCAAGTTGCTTATAGGGTTCGGCTACTACCTTATAACAACCAGAGAAGGATCCTCCAATATCGGGTCCTATTCTCCGCAAATCCTCCCTCATTCATACTGTGGCCGTTGTACTTATAGACCCAAGTTGCTTATAGGGTTCGGATACTACCTTATAACAACCAGAGAAGGATCCTCCAATACCGGGTCCTATTCTCCGCAAATCCTCCCTCATTCATACTGTGGCCGTTGTACTTATAGACCCAAGTTGCTTATAGGGTCGGCTACTACCTTATAACAACCAGAGCAAGGGTCCTCCAATACCGGGTCCTATTCTCCGCAAATCCTCCCTCATTCATACTGTGGCCGTTGTACTTATAGACCCAAGTTGCTTATAGGGTAGGGAAATCCCTTAAAAAAACCAGAGAAAGGGTCCTACAATACCGGGTCCTATTCGCCGCAAATCCGCCCGCATTCATACTGTGGCCGTTTACTTATAGACCCAAGTTGCTTATAGGGTTTGGCTACCACCTTATAACAAGGGTCCTCCAATACCGGGTCCTATTCTCCGCAAATCCTCCCTCATTCATACTGTGGCCGTTTACTTATAGACCCAAGTTGCTTATAGGGTTTGGCTACCACCTTATAACAACCAGAGCAAGAATCCTCCAATACCGAGTCCTATTCTCCAGAAATCCTCCCTCATTCATACTGTGATCTTTGTACTTATAGACCCAAGTTGCTTATAGGGTTCGGCTACCACCTTATAACAACCAGAGCAAGGGTCCTCCAATACCGAGTCCTATTCTCCGCAAATCCTCCCTCATTCATACTGTGGCCGTTGTACTTATAGACCCAAGTTGCTTATAGGGTTCGGCTACCACCTTATAACAACCATAGCTATGATCCTCCAATACCGGGTCCTATCCTCCGAAAACCCTCTCTCCTTCATACTGTGGCCGTTGTACTTATAGACCCAAGTTGCTTATTGGGTTCGGCTACCACCTTATAACAACCATAGCTATGATCCTCCAATACCGGGTCCTATCCTCCGAAAACCCTCTTTCATTCATACAGTGACTGTTGTACTTATAAACCCTAGTAGGATATAGAGTTCTGCTACCACCTTATCACAACCAGAGCTAGGATCCTCCAATATCGGGTCCTATCGTCCGAAAATCATCTCTCATTCATACTGTGGACGTTGTACTTATAAACCCTAGTAGCATATAGGGTTCAGCTACCACCTTATAACAACAAGTGGCTCTTTCCTGCTTGGAAGCTAATTAGCCTCAACCCCCAATTGAGGGACGTTATCACAGGGAGGAAAATTTTACAATTACCATGATTTGCATCTGAGTGATGGATGATAAGGAGGCTATAGCTTACCGACTGTGTCCCTGAGAATGGATACTCCTGCATTGTTGACAAGGACGTGAACGGGTTTGTTGAGGTTCTTGTGAACCCAGTCGAAGGCGGCAGCTACTTCCTCGTCTTTGGTGACATCTGCTTTCACTGGATATATCTTCCCCTTCTCATTCTTAACCTCTTCTGCTAGTTCCTACAACAAATCATCAACATAGCTTAGCCAATGACATATATGTTTGCTTGCATTTGCAATGTCATGTGTAATTCGAATACATGCCAAGAAAAGAAAGATTCAGATTCCTTATGATTTGTGAATTGCTTATCATATCCTGTTCCTGTACTTTGAAGGAAAAATACCTTCCAAAAAGAATGATGTTTACATGCGTATAAGCTTAAGCGAAAATTCCATTAGTTGGAGAAGCGTATATCGTTAATTAATTGTAGAACAACGTTTGACCCACGACATTTTTGGTACGACGAATAATTACGGCTACACTTGTGATCTCATCTCGTCTATAAACACTCACTCCTCCTTTCCAATTTTGTTCAATAGTGTACACGGCTTTGGTTTTACTTGAAACGACTAATTTTCTTCATCTCTTTAAATCTTAAGAAAGCATTGAAAAATCGTGCCTGTAAGCACGATATCTGCGGTAAGATAATAAGGAAGGTTCCGATTTATTCTATTGGTTGAGGAACCAATACGTCTAATGCATGCCCAAGAAGCATAGAGTTACTTGATTGTATGTATTTATTTGCTTTTGTCTTATCACGAAGTTGTTGTTTTTTAATAAAAAAATATTTTAATTTATTGTTTTGTTGTTTGTCAACTTTTTACATTTTTGTCTTTATTAATTTAACCGGGATGCCTACTTTGTACATCCAGATTGATTCGTTCCTCTACCATCCAGCTTCCCTGAAAGAATTTATTAATTTTTTTTTTAACGTTCCTCTATCCTATTTATTTATTTATCTCTTTTATCTCTTAGGTTAAGTACTTTGTGGTATGAATCGGTGAATGTTAAAGACATGCAGTTATTCAACACACCGCTTCCTGGAAGAAACTAGAAAAATCATCAGAAACGACAAGTTCCTACCAATGTAATAGCTTACTTTTCAAAACAGAACTGTGCTACATAATGTTGGAATAATAGAAATAATTTGATTAAATTTGTCTATTATGCACCGCAAATAATAATAAATTAGTATTATCAGTTTGCAAATCCTGCCGTGAATCGACGTCAAAGATGAACGAAGCTGTTTAGACAAACTTCATTACTATTCAGAGTACTCTATACTTAGAAGTAATGAAACTTAATAAACATTTTTGTCTGCTTGAAGAAAAGGGGTTGATTTAGTTCATACTATTTAATTTGCTTCAACTAGAGGCAGGAAAAGTGGTTGACATTGTTAACACTTGTTGTCTGGTAATAGCCTGAATATTTGCACAGTAACAGCTGCTAGGGCAGAGTTTATCCGGCGAGTTTATACACGGAAAATGGAGATTTCAACGTTGACCGCAATTATATGTTGGTAGTCCTGGCAGCTGTGACCTTCAAATTTATCAGGCGCAATAACAACGTACAGCCACAATAAATCCAACCCATGTGACGTCAATTCATTTTTTTTTCCAGAACTCCCTTAAGAGAAATCAACCATTGAGCTTGTACTCATATATATTTCATACAAAACTAAAGATCAAATTCGTTAACGGATGAAATAGGACTGGAAGGAGGGAGGGAGGAATATCTGGGAATTTGAACTAACTCCTATTGGGATGAAAAATTATTAACAATTTAATATATAAATATTGTTATATTTTTTTCACTATCTTCATTATTAACCGAGATATTTGAATTTTATTTTTAGTTTTCAACCTTCAGTATGCCCCCACTCCTACTAACATTACCAATAAGTTTTATCCTGAACCTCTTTACTCGAAGCTAATGTGCCAAATATTGTTTTCAAGAGACCTTTACTATGTGAGACACAGGCAAAATCGTTGCTATGACGTTATCAACGTCCAACGTTTATTTTACGTACACATCCCGGAAAATGTTTATTCGATCTCTACCATACTCGATATTTACTCATTCCTGTCGACACTAAAGATCATATTTGTTGTTTGTTGAAATAACTGACCTGGAATGGAGGGGGAGGGTTTAGTGCTGAGAGGGAATTCAAAAATTTAGAATATCTTTGTTATTTTGAGTCGAAAATCTTATAGAACAAATCTTCTTAAACTAATGATGGTAATACTTGTTCTAAGCATTTTTTTCGTAATTCGAAGCGAGTTATTCGCACTTGTTTGTTTTCACTTTACAATTACCCCCTTTTGAACTCTTCGGTTTTTACCGGCACGTGGGAAATCTGATTATTGTTTTCTTTTAATCCAAAGTGAAACTTAATCATATTAAATTTGTATGCCATTTTGAATGAATGAATATTTTTATTGCTTTTAAAAATTTAACAATTTTATAGCAAGGGTTCAGCCCATGTTCATGATTACATTTTTCGTTTATCTTTTCTTTATATAAACATAAACAGAGAATTCCTTTAAAAAAAAATAACAAAAAACAAAAACTATATACAAAACTTACTATAGAAAAAAAACAACATAAAACATTAATTTTATTTTTATAATTATATTGTTTGTATTTCTTTCCCTCTGAAGTAAAGACCTTTAAGTATGAAAACATATATGTAGTTTATTTTATTCTTGTCCATACATAAGGTCAAACAAATTATCCATAGATTGCTGTGGAATGTTAAGACTTTTCAGGAGGTGGTTTCTTCTCTCTGCAAAAACAGGGCATTTAAGGATGAAGTGCGTAACGGTGTCTTGGCTATCTTCGCAAAGGAGGCATGGCTTTTCTGGATTGAATATGTAACTTGTCCTACCAACTATCAATCTTTGATTTTTTGTACCTAATAAACGGATTCGAGATATAACTTTAGTCTTAAAAAATGGCACATTTTGTTACAGGAACTCCTCGTCTCTGCCAAGAGAGCTAATTCTTCTAAAGTACTGGCTATATGTGCTGTTTAAAACTCATTCTATATCTAACGAGATTAAATGGTTCTCGAGAGCCTATAAATAAGCCTTTATTTTTCCATTATTATTTTCCGCATTTTCCAATTCCTCCAAGCTCCCCCCTATACACCCAAGATACCCTTCCAGTTCATTATATCCATACAACATTACTATTGGAGAGCCAACAGATCAGTGACAGAACACAATCGATTTGAGTGGGTTACCGCTGAAAATTTAGCACACCAGATTACTACTTTTAGTACTAGAGTATCGGTGCTAATAGATTAGTCGGAATCAAGTGAATAATAAGACGACCAGACAATCCTATCGGAATGACGGTGAGCTCTCCCAGATTCAAGGAAGTATATCCAATTATGATGACCTCACTTCTGACCTCATCTGTGAATAATTCACGGATCATCGAGGACAATCGGAACTAAGGAGTCCGTCACGCAGGTGCTGATAAAACTAAACAGATTTCCAACGCGGTGGAATGCTACCCCGATTTTGCCATCCTAGATTCAGTTTTCTATTTCTTCACTGATAAGAAGCCTTATCATAAACAGTAATTGAAATGTAATTTAGTAGCTCAGCACTTAAAGAGAAGGTCAGGTGATTAGAAGTGTGGGTTTGCTAAAGTAACTGAAGTCACCATAACTGTCATGAACTTACCCAAAATATATATTAAAAAAAATTATAATAATGTAAGCCACAGGCGTAATATTCGAACTAGAGGCATATATAAAATAATAGTTCGAAAAAAATGTAATTTTCAACAAAATTGGTTAAGTTATCAAACTGCCTTCCCAAGTAGATTTCAGTCATTAATTTTATATTTATTATTAATATTTTATCTTAATTTTGACAGGAAACAGTCGTCATATCTAGTATGGCGTTGATCAAATAAAATACGTGTAGTTTAAAACGTATAATCTTAAATGATATATTTGCTTAAATCTCACATAGAAAAAGCTCAATGAAAACAACATTTGGTCTTTGTGCTTAGAATAAAATCGGCCATTGAAATTATGAAATGAGTTGTGATTTGCTGAACGCTGAAATAGAAAAATACAAATATCTCTGTTAATAGTCAAGATGGGGAAAGAATATATAGAAAAATATTTATTGAAAATTAAATTTGTAAAACAATTGGTTTTAGAGAATTTTCTAATCTTACTCTTAATAACCCCCCCCCCCTACCCTGGTCCGACTTTAGCCATTAACGAACTTCATCTTTATTTATACATAACCCATTTAAACATACATAATACTTGTATTTTTTAGTCTTTAGTAAACCCCGAATACTACTAATGGGACTTATTTTAAAGTTATTGCGCTCATATAAAGTTCATTTTCAGAATAATTTGTTCTCTTGTGTCCGTATTATTCTAATTAAGAGGAAGATAGAGCAGAAAATTAGACGACATAATCTGAGGGAGATATTAATTGGTACGAGGAATATGTTTTATATGAGGGTTTAGAGGTGGGGATTTTCGAAATTTCGAAATATCTCCGTTACCATAAGTAGGATAAAAAAATTCTATAGAATCAATCGTATTGCAAATTATATTTACTATAAATATTGTTATATACATTTATTCTCTATCTTCAATATTAACCGAGATATTTGCATTTTTTCAGTTTTCAGCCTTCAGCAAACCCTCACTTCTACTCATATTACGTAAACAATACTCTATTATGTAATAAACCACATTATTCGAAGCTGAAATACCATAAATTGTTTTCAAGAGACCTTCATTATACGAGACAAACGTAAATATGTTATCGTGACTCCCCCTTCTTAAGCTCTTGGACTACTAAAATTTGATTGATTGAGATAAAAATTATTCTGATCCATTATAATTTACTGTACTAGATACAGTAAATAGTTTTCAAAAAAATAAAAATGTTATATTCTGATATATTTCTGTAATTGTTTTTCTTTCCTGTGAGAAGATGGCACACCTGTTTGTTTACGTTTCAGGTGCTTCCCGTCTTGAGGTTTCTTATTATCTTTTGTATTTATTCACTTGTTGACGGTGATCTTACCATTATATAGATTTATCTATTGTTAAACATCGCGAGGGAAATCTGCTTAGTTTACGCAACCTCTGTGTGACGTAGGTTTTCTTTGTTTTTAGTTCATTCACGACGATTTTTATGGTTACATTTTAATTTTTGATTCCAGAACACACAAGATAAGAAATTCTATGTCATGTCATTCGTTTAATAAATTCTTCCTTCCCTTTAGCTTTTAATCAATAACCTTTTACTCACAATAAATGTATAAATTATCTTTTCATTTTTAAGAGGACGTTGGGGAGAAATTCCTTTAAAAGGCTTAAGAGAGGGTTCTTACTTGTGAAAAGAAAAAAATACTTCAGTGAAAGGCATAATTTCGCTTATCTCCTCTTTTATCATTGGCCTCTTTTGACGTGATATCAACTATTGATTTATTATTATTTTTCTTTTTTAATTTATATTAAACATTTCTTAACAGTGCGGCATAAGCTACTTTAAATTCTCTTCTTTCTCCCTTTATAAATAGATTCTGTACAATCGAAGGTTCTGAATCGTTTTACATGGCAGGGTTTCAACAACGTTCTACTACATGCACCAAAAGAGTTACATAATAATAAGTTTCCTGTTGCTTTTAAACGAACTATATATGTGAATTACATCATCTATAATTACAAATGCCCCTGCCTATCTCCATTAAGGCATCAAACCATTTAAAAACCAACAACCATTTTAAAAAACAAAGTTCCATATAGTAGCCCGGTATATATTTTAGCAGATTTTCCTCAAGGGAAATGAGCTATTGAGGTTGTACTCATGACGCGATTTCCGAAAAATTTCTTCAAATGTCCATCGATCCAACCTAGTAGATGAAATGAGTTCTCTACCGATCGCAATTATTCTTTAACCCTTTCCACTCCAAGGCTTTAATTGAATTATAGTATCTTACGATTCTAGAATATGTTTCATTCATTCGTGACTCAAACATTTCAGTAACAAAAATCCCTCCTGTTTTAAAATTTTCCGCAAAAAGAGGTATTACACCATGTCGAGTATCACTCGACAGTGGAGCTAGTGGAACAAAATCAGTGTCGACACTCGACATTGGAGTGGAAAGGGTTAATCGTTACCAAACTTGACATTTAGTTATTTTATGTAAAAAGAAAGATCAAGATTGTTATCGTCTGAAATTGGAGGGGAGGGGGGAGGGAGGGGTTAGAGGAGGGAATTTTGAAAATCCTTAATATCTCCCTTATTATGAGTCGGCTTGATTATTATAAAGAACCAATCTTATTGCAAATGTAATTTTCTAGAAATTGCGTTATGTACATGTTTTCATTATCTTTAATATTAACCGAGATATTTGCGTTTTTTTTTTAGTTTTCGGCCTTCAGTAAACCCCCACTCCTACTCATGCCATATTAACAATAAGCTGTTATATTATGAAGCACTTTATTTGAAGCCTAAATAACAAATATTGTTCTCGTTGAACTTTTACGTCATGAGATAATTGCAAATACGTGACGCAAGTAGGAAAACTGCTTAGTTAACGCAGCCCCTGCGTGACGGACATTTTAGTATATTCCGTATGACCTTCCGCAAGAGCCTGGCCAGCTTAATCATTTTCTTTTATTGTTCTTCTCATTACCGAAACTGTGCGTATCCAGATGACGATGTACATTGTCTTGTTCTACAACTACTACAACCACCTGATACAACCATGCCCACTAGACTAAAAGCATATCCTTGTTGCTATCTGAGCTACAACAGCTGAGCGCACTGAGAATATGATGAGTACATGGACCTGACGAAATCTGGAGTATTGGAAAACGTGAAAATTTGTCATACGTTTGATAAAATCGCAAGAGATAAGATTGATAAAAGCCGATTTCCAAGTGTTAATCTGAGATTATATACATACATATATATATATATATATATATATATATATATATATATATTAGTATATGATTGTATTAAAAGACCAAGGAAATTAATTTGAAGGCACCTAAATGGAAATTCTTGTGTCTACCTGTTCTGAACCATATAAAAACGACCGGAAGGAATATATACATTTCTATGGCTATTCGTTGGTGTGCAACATTGAGTCAACTGTAACTGTAAGAATAAAAGTCCGTCACGCAGGGGCTGTGTAAACTAAACAGATTTCCCACGTGAAGTTTTACAATAGACAAATCTGCATACTGGTTAACACTTACTACCGTGAATAAATACAAATGGTAATGGGAAATCATTCAGTTAATTTTAATAAGCTCCCAGAGGGAAACGACTGAATTGTTAACAAACAAGTCTGCCAACCACTCAGAGCTGAACATATAGACATATTTTTCATTGTAAAGAAAAATAATTACTGAAATATATCTGAATATAACATAATAATTTTATTGAAAACTATTTAATTTAGTACTGTAATTTATAATGAATCAGAATAATTTTTATCTCAGTCACTCAAATTTCAGTACTCCATGAAATAAAGAAGGGGGGGGGGGGAGATCAACAGAAAGTATTTGCATATACTCCCAAAGTAATAGCTTACACAAATTTCAGAAGAGCCAAACAGTTACGGAAACGGCCGAACTAGCTTACAGTGGAATCTAAAAAAGCCGATATATATATATATATATATATATATATATATATATATATATATTTGTCTGACGTGTCAGCAGGGGCAACTGAGTGTTCCTGTTGATTGGCAAGTTAAATAAGCAAGAAGTCGTTATTTGATAAAATAATACTTGATATTGAAGTTATTTAACATGAATATGAATTCCAACATTTATATTTAATGATATAAATTTTAAAAAAAGTCAGATGTTCAAACAGTTTTATTTCTTTTTCAGGTATGAAAGTCAAGAAACCGTAAGCGTCTAGTGTCTGTGAGTAATTAACCTCATATTAATTACGATATTTTTCATGTTTGTTTATCCTGTGTGTATAATCAATTCAATCACTTGGAATATCAACCTGGAAGCCAATATATGCCCTGAATCAAAATGGTAATTAGAATTGTGACAGGAAGAGATGGAATATTATTTATTTATAATTTAGTATTATGGCCTTCAGCCATTTTGCCAAAATGAGGTTTATATAGCCTTTGAAATACGGGCCACAGTTTCCCTTAATTTGAGCCACAGTTTCGATTTTTCCGGGGGCGAAGAAACATATCTGTAGAACACACTAAATAAAATCTCTTTAACTACCCTCGCTGGGCAGTGGTTGAAATCATTAGTAGATAACCAGTCCCTAATATATTTAGTTACAATAATTAATTATATATAGTTTTTATTAATTTAATTTATTTATTGCTTTGATTTGTACACCTCATGTGACCCAATTCATTATATGGATAAAGTTCATATATCAAAAGTTACTTTTAATAACAAAATAAACAACTTTTGTTATGTGCATAGTTGCTGAAAACCCAATAAGAAACGAAATATCGCTATTTTTAATTTCAGACCTCCCTTATAACCCCCCACTCCTGTTCTTACTTCGAACTTTTAATGTAGCTTATAATCAGGGAGGTGTTAATACCAAATCACATACGGAGTCTCGTTTAATTCGGTTGAGTCTTTTGTGCCTTATAAAATTGTTGACTCCCACTATTGTTTTTAGCGTATAACTCATTTATACTTCGGTATACGACAAAAAAATATATTACAAAAGATACTCTAAATAACAAAATAAACAACTTTTGTTAAGTGCACATTTGCTGAAAAACCAATAGGAGACGAAATATCGCTATTTTTAATTTCAGGCTTCCCTTATGACCCCCACTCTTGTTCGTCTCAGAGAATATTAATACAGCCAGAAACCTAACCTGTTTTAGTAGTAATACACATACCAAGTTTCATAAAATTCAGTTCAGCCGTTTGCGCTTCTACAAAAGACATAAACACAATCATTCATTTTTATATATAAGCGAAGATATACAATAATATAAGTTATCGTAGCTGTGAAGGCGGGGTCCTCTCATAAGAGAGTTGTGCTCTGAAATATATTTCTACTGTGGAAGGAGTGGCCATTAATTAAAACCTTGATAACAAATTAAAAAAAGTCCTGGTTGTGCCAACTAAGTTGATTTCCCACTCACGGGATGACACACTACATGACGGATGACATCTCTGTGTCTAAGTAAAAATTCGATGAGTTGAAGTGAGGGCTTACCGAAGACTGAAAACAAGAACGAACCAATAATTTGTTTAACATTTGTTGTTCAATAATAACAACACGAATAGTTTAACAAAGAAGATACTAACGGAATCATTTTGAATTCTTGATGTGAACCACTATTCTTTATTTGGGGCTCAGGTTAGCCATGGGAGTTAGAGCGTTGAACTTTATCCCATATGGTAAGCCTGAGTGGCTAGTTCGTTTCCTGCCTGGGCAAGGAATTTATTTAGAGACAGAATTCATTAAATAAAATCCTTAGTCCCACCCTGGCTAGAAAAGGATGGTAATCTGTAGATAGCCCGTCTCAATTAGCCTTAGTTACAAAAAGTGGACGTTAATAAATAATTTAATAATATTCTTGAATTCCGAAATCTGCTAATAGTGTTTATACCCGTAACTGTAAACATGATTAATTATTCATTAATTAATTAAGTTGGTTTAATTAGTTATGTTTTGCCTTAACCATACACGCATAATTAGAAATGGCCTGTCAGAGTGATTGAGCAAAATAATGTAGTCACGCACTCGGCTTTTTTCCTGTACTTTTCCAATCGGACTGCGCAACTGATATGAAGGTTACAAAGTTTTCCAATATGATGCAACCTCCCGTCCAAGGTGGTTTCACATGGTTGTTTGTCGTTGCGTACTTAGATCAGTTTTAGCAACTAATAGAAATTTGTTAGCAATGTTCCACTGAAGTAACCAATATTCGTAATATTTCTTCAAATCGATCATAATTAGCAGATGACTGACATGAGGTCCGTTAAAATGTATGTACACACACACACATATATAATATATAATATAAGTTTATATTCCCCGCTAGAAGCTGACACAAGCGAACACCCGACATGGCCACCAGAAGAAGCCGATTGGAAAATCGGTGAAATAATATGGACCACCACATCAACGACACCGCTGATGATACGCCGCACATGACAACTATAATAAGTTCCCAGCGATGAAGTTTAAAGCAACGTACAAATCTATATATATATAAAATTGTAACCTCTGTCTGTACATTGATTTTTTTCGCGAAATTTCACGATAACTTTTCGTTTCACATGTCATAGACACCATAACTGCATTTTGTTTCTTTCGTGTCTGTTTGTTTGTTTGTTTGTTTGTTACCTTTTCACGCATAAACGGCTGAACCGAATTTTATGAAACTTGGTATGTATATTACTACTAGCCCAAGTTAGACTTTAGGCTATATTAATATTCTCTAAGACGAACAGGAGTGGGGGTTATAAGGTAGGCCTAAAATTAAAAATAGCGATATTTCATTTCCTATTGCTTTTTCAGCAAATATGCACATAACAAACGTTGTTTATTTTGTAAGTTACAGTAACTTTTGTTATATGCACTTTTGCCGTATACGGAAGTATAAATGAGTTATACGCTAAAAACTATAGCGGGAGTCCACAATTTTATTTGGCACAAAAGACTCAACCGAACTAAACCAAACTCGCTATGTGAATTAGTACTAACGATTTCCTTATAATAAGCCATACTAACATTTCTAGGAACGGGCAGGAGTGAGGGTTATAAGGAAGGCCTGAAATTAAAAATAGCGATATTTCGTTTCCTATTGCTTTTTCAGCAAATACGCACATACAAAAGTTGTTTATTTTGTTATTTAGAGTAACTTTTGTTATATGCACTTTTGCCGTATACGGAAGCATAAATGAGTTATATGCTATAAGCTATAGCGTGAGTCCACAATTTTATTTCGCACTAAAGACACAACCGAATTAAACCAAACTCGGTATGTGAATTAGTACTAACGCCTTCATTATAATAAGTTATACTAACATTTCTAGGGACGGGCTGGAGTGGGGGTTGTAAGGGAGGCCTGAAATTAAAAATAGCGGTATTTTGTTTTCTATTGGTTTTTCTGCAAATATTCACATGACAAAAGTTGTTTAGTTTGTTATTTAAAGTAACTTTTGTTATATTCACTTTTGTTGTATAAAAATTATAAACGAAATATACACTAAAAGCTAAAGCGGGAGTCAACTATTTTATTGGACACCAACGGTTGAACCGATTCGAACAACTCAGAATATATAAATTAGTATTAATTCTTACATGGTAATAACCTATATTAAAATGTTTATGTTATAACGGGAGTGGGGGTTATAAGGGAGGCCTGAAATAAAAATTCGCGATATTTCATTTTCTATTCCAAACCAACTACGGGTACTAACCCTAAACACTGAAACGGGGAAATGTCAAAATATTGTGCAAAGTAAAGTCTTGCCGAAAAAATACCATCACCATTCAGCCTCACGTGAATTCCCGGGGGAAGCCGGGTACCTTAGCTAGTGTATTTATATATATATATATATATATATATATATATATATATATATATATATATCCAGGGTAGGATCGACTCACATTTGAAGAAATTTCATGTCACCCACACAATTGTGTGTTTATGCATTATCTCGCAACTACAATATTGAACCAGTTATTCGTCCTTTCCTGTTTTAGACCCACTTTTACTCATCAGATGTTTACCAGATTTCCCTTAAGGGAAATCAGCTATTGAGGTCGTACTCATTTTTTTTTTCGAAAAATTTCTTCAAATCTCCACCGATCCTTCCCATGAGATGACGAAATTGAGGTCCGTTCAAAATTATGAATATATATATATATATATATATATATATATATATATATATATATATATATATATATATATATATATATATATATATCGGCTATTTTCGGGACTTTCTGCCGAGAGCGGTTTAGAGATTCTTTACTACTACCACTGTTATTATTAGGCAGATTTCTCTATTGTAAAACTTCACGTGGGAAATCTGCTTAGTTTACGCAGCCCCTGCGTGACGGACTTTTCATTTCAAAGTATACATCCGATGATCTGAAGTCGGGGTTTACTGAAGGCTAAAAACAAGATAGCACGAATAACTCGCTTAATAACTGAGTCACGAAAACACTCTGTAGAACAACAATTGTTGAGCATCAATACTTTAACAAGAGTGGCCCTACAACATTTTCCGATACGAATAATCCTAACGGAGTTATTTTGAATTCTCGATCCTCCCAAAACCTCCCTCCACTCAATCCTATTTCAGCCTATAACGAACTTGATCTTTAGTTGACTGAAACAGAGCTCCGACTCATAATAATGGAGGTAAAATGAATTTTTGAAATCCCCCCCCCTTACGTTGAAACCCTGGTTAATCTGAAACTTCCTTCAAGGACGTAATAACGAACCAGATTATTTTTCTCAAACTGATGTAATAATGAAAACAATAGCCGGAATAAATAAACAATATATAGGGAAAGTATATAGTTAGCCCCTTTGTTTGGTATTAACCAAGCAGTTTTCCTTGTTCAGTCTTTCAATAGGTATCCGATAACATAGGAAAAATAACAATCATCAAGTTATTTTTGTTTCATTCTAATAATTAGAAAATAATTTGACCATCAGTTTCATTCCAATCGCTTGAATATGCAAATTTGTATATATTTGCATGTATCTCACAAAATAAAACTTCAATGAAAACAATATTTTTTTTTGTATTCTGTGTGTGGTCGGGAGGAGTCGGATGTTCGGTACTTTCCGAAGAGAGCTCTGGCGGCCATTTTCGTAACTGTTCGTCCCTCGTGAATAAGTTTAGAGATCCCTTACTACTACACTTGTTATTGTGCAGATTTCTCTATTGTAAAACTTCACGTGGGAAATCTGCTTAGTTTACGCCGCCCCTGCGCGACGGACTTTTCTTTGTATTTCATTTGTATGAAAATATACGTAATTTTCAAGTAGTAACAAATGATTCAGGTTCAGCAAACTAATGGATGTGATATTATAAAGAAATTTAAGTCTACTTACTACATGTGATATATTTACTTGTGTAAATATAAATATTTATGTTATTGTAAGTTTTGTATGTATCCGGATTAAAAAAAAAAAAAGTTCCCACCATTGTTAATAGCATAAGATTAACTAAGATTAGATGTAAGGATTCCCAGACGTCAAATTAATCAAAACGAAGATTATTATTATTAATTAACGCCCACTTTTTGCAAATCAGGCTAATTGGTACGGGTCATCTACAGGTTACTACCCTTCAATCAGGTGCCGATCAATTCAAAATTTCACCCGCAAGTGCGCCAAATGTATGGACAGATTGGTGGAAACATTCACTCACACCATCCCTTGCTCTAATTTTTCAAATGCTTATCAAATTTAGTGAGTACATATATATACATACACACATATATATATATATATATATATATATATATATATATATATATATATTCAATAAATTTGATAAGTATTTCAAAAATTGGAACAAGGGGAATTGAGATTTATAATGTGTGTAAAAATCAAATGAAAAGAATATGTCTGTGATCATGCAATATTTTGGAAATGAATCAATTTTGCAGCTACACGGAAGTTGAATGCGGTTTGTGTAAGGTTCACATTTTATTTAGTTTATAAATTAATTAATTTTTGTTATTTTTTTGCTGTACATTATCTATTTCCGAAGGTACGTATGATGAAAAATGTGTCATAAATTTTCATGTTCATTTTAAACATCGTTTAACGGATTTGTTTAACAGTTGCCAACTATTGAAGATGTACTCATAACACAACTTACAAGAATTCAAGATCTCTGATTTTCCTCAAGGGAAATCAGCTATTGAGGTTGTACTCATGACGGAATTTTCGAAATTTTTCTTCAAATGTCCATCGATCCTACCTAGTAGATGACGAAAATGAAGTCCGTTCAAAACTGTATAATATATTCTGAGTTGGTATTCTGGATAATATATATATATATATATATATATATATATATATATATATATAATTGTCTGTTACCGCTCTAGCGGTCGCAATTTTTGTTTGATCGGTACCAAACTCGATATTTAGTCGTTTTATGTAAAAAGAAAGATCAAGTTCGTTAACGGCTGAAATCGGACCACGGGGAAGGTGGTTTAGAGGGGAGAATTTTCGAAAATTCGAAGTATCTCCGTTACTATTCGTCGGATTGAAAAATTGTACAAAATGTATCTTATTACAAATTAAGTTTACTATAAATATTGTTATATACATTTATTCTCTATCTTGAATATTAACCGAGATATTTGCATTTTTATTAAATCTCGGCGGCTAAAGGACGAAGTGTCTTTCCCACCAAAAGCTAGTTCGATCGATTCATTAACTGCTCCGCTTTCGTGAAATTTCTCTATTGTAAAAAGTCACGTGGGAAATCTGCTTAGTTTACGCAGCCCCTGCGGGACAGACTTTATCGTCATCTCCTGGGTAGGATCGATGGACATTTGAAGAAATTTTTCGAAATCGCGTCATGAGTATGACCTCAATAGCTGATTTCCCTCAAGGGAAATCTGCTAAAAGGAAGTAAAAACATTAAAATCAATGCACACATACTGACTTACCTGAACCTTGTCAATCCGCCTAGCTACTGCTACGACATTGACTGCCTGCTTGACCAGATCTTTGACAATGGCAGCACCAATGCCAGAGCTGGCCCCAGTCACGAGGGCTAGCTTGTCGGCCCAGCGGAACATCTGTCTGCAGAGTGGAACTGCCAAAAGGGAATTCTGCTATTTGTACCGAGCTATCTTCGGCTCACTGATAACATAAACCACAGCGAGGTCATGCGACTCTAACTTTCCCTCGCCTACTTAGCTTTTTAAGGAGATAAACGCTCGTTCTAAAGCACTTACGGCAGTGATAGCCGCCGAATGTAACAGATAGGATAAAGATACACCCAGAGAGGAACTTGTAATGACAGGCACAGTGTTCCTTCCTCTATATATAGGATAGACCAGCCTGCGTTTCCCAGATATCTAATGAATGTTTAAGGAAAAAAGCGATTCCCAACAGGATATTGGTCATGTGAATGTTGCTATCTAAATTATACCGAATCACACACTGGGAAAACCACTGCACACCTCATCGGCCTCAAACAATGAACCTCTCGCGTCTTCCTCCTATTCTATATTTTACCCATCGCATAATAATATGCAATGTTGTAAAATATATACAAAAATATGTTTAATTAATTAGCTTAATTACATTTAATGCCCAGCGCTATAGTCATTATATAACCAAGCGATGTCCCGCTCTCAGCAGCTTGTATACATCAGCCATAGTCAACACGAGCCCGTTATGAGGTCGGTCAGTCACCTCTGCCACTGTCTTCCTCTCTTTCTTGGCGCACATTGTAAACCGTGTGACGTTCTTTTGTGTAGCCTATCGTAAGCTATTCCCGCCTTATGGCACTACAATCCTGCTTTCTAGCATTTTTCCCTTATTAAAAACCAGGCATTGACAAAAAAATGAGGTCCGTTGAAAGTATTATATAACTATCTTTATATATATAATTCTACTGTAAGTGTGTATGCCACTGAACTCCTCCTAAACGGCTGGACCGATTTGAATGAATTTTTTTGTATGCGTTTGGATAACGCCCTGGATGGTTTAGATTCACAAATCAGCCCGACAGATGGAGCAGGAGTGGCAGTAGTAAGGGGGGTCTTAAATTAAAAATAGCAATATTTCAGTTCCTATTGGTTTTTCGGCAAATAGGCATAGAATAAAAGTTGTTTATTTTGTTATTTAGAGTAATTTTTGTCAAGATAACTTTTGTCGTATAACAAAGTATAAACGAGATATACACTAAAAAATTAAAATGGGAGCCAACACTTTTATTGGGCACTAACGATAAAACAAAGCTCTATATGTAAATTAGCATTAATTCTTCCATGATTATAAGCTATATTAAATTTTTCAGGTTAGAACGGGAGTGAGGGTTATAAGAGAGGCCTGAATAAAAAAGTCCGTCAGCAGATTTCCCATGTGAAGTTTCACAATAGAGAAATCTGCATACTGATACCACAATACCACCGTGATTAAATACAAACGGTAATGAGAAATCTTTCAGCTAATTAAAATAAATTCCCAATTGAAACGGCTTCTGAATTGTAAGAAGAATTTATATTTTAATAACTCAAATTTTAGTAGTCCAAGAACATAAAAAGGGGAGGGGGGCGGATGAACAGAACGTATTAGCATAAATCTCACAAATTAAGGAAGGTAAGGTAAGGTTAGAAACGACAGGAAAGATTAGAAGAACCCTCCCACCTGAGCCGACGGAAATGGCCGACCTAATCCGAACTACACCCGACCACAGACTTCATAAAAATGCAAATATCTCGGTTAATATTCAAAATAGAGAATAAATGTATATAACAATATTTATAGTAAATTTAATTTGCAATAGATTGGTTCTATACAATTTTTTGACCCGATTCATATTAGCGGAGATATTTTGAATTTTCGAAAATCCCCCCTCTAAACCCCCCTCCCTCTAGTCCGATTTCAGCAATTAACGAACTTCTGTCTTTTTACATAAAACGGTTAAATATCCAGTTTCGTAACGATCAAACAAAAATTGCGACCGCTAGAGCGTTAACAGACAAATATATATATATATATATATATATATATATATATATATATATATATATATATATATATATATATATATTATTTTGAACGGACCTTATTTTCGTCATCTCCTGGGTAGGATCGATGGTCATTTGAAGAAAATTTTCAAAAATCGCGTCATGAGTACGACCTCAGTTCGGGATATTTCCTTTTTCTATTTGTTTTTAGGCAAACGTGCACATAACAAAAGTTGTTTTTTGTGTTATTAAATGTAGCTTTTGTTTTAAACATAATATTATTGAATTTAATATCCTAAATGAAATGTCATGCAGGGCAACGTTTATTGGGTCCGCTAGTATTATATAAAAGTATTCTATAACAAATCCTGTTGCAAATTTAATTTTCGATAATTTGAAAAATAAAATGAATTATTTATATTTATGGTTTTCATTCTTCAGTAAATCCTCTCTACCACTAATTTCACCAGAATAAGGAAATATATCATTAAACGTTTTATTTATTATTACTTAAATAGCAAACATTGATTGATATGACGTTATTAATTAAGATTATACTTGCTAGTCTCAGACCCTTTTATTTGATCGTTACCACATTTAAGCTTTACATGCAAAACTAAAGAACATATTCGTTAATGGCTGAAAATCGAAAAATTCGAAATATCTCTTAAAAACATTTAATGTTCTACTATTGTTATTTTATACACTTTTCTCGTAATTCGAAAATTATGGAAGTTGTTCCTGATCATCTGCGCCCTGCAAGCGTTCTGGTTTCCTATCTGATCCCACGCAATTACTCTCAGTTGCTATCATTCCGAGGCACTTACACCTGCTAAAACTGAGAAACTTGGTGTCCTTCGACGGACAAAACCATTTGTCAACCCAATGCCAGTAGGTTCCCATATAGACGGCTGTAACTGTAACTACTTCAAGCCCTGAGGTCTTCTGCTTCTCAATTTAACAGTACAGGTAATCAATTTAATACCACAAATTCAATTTTTAATAAGTGGTATATTAAAAATATTTTAAACAGACGTCCTAACATGTAATAACAATGAACATAAGCACACGAAATATAAGAGATAGTTTGCCTTAATAGCTAATTAGTTGGGACTTTCAAAAAGAACCAACCCCCTTCATTAAGCTATATCATATTAACAGACAGTAATACAAGATTGCAATAAAGACACATGTAATTAACCATTGTTGATGTTTTATGGTGTCATCATCATAATCATGTTCCATTTCCAGCATCCCATCACAACGTGTTCTGCTGCGATGCTGGTGTAAGAACATTAAAGCTTTGAAATCTGAACAGATTCTTCTTGAATCACCCTGTACTATGCTCAAATTATAGTTAAAACCCAGTTAGTAGAGGTGATAATATTCTACCAAAATGTGGAGGAAAAAATCATTTAGTACATAAGCTGATAAAATATTTTAAAATGGACAAAAAATGCATACATATATAATAGCGGCTCCTATATTCCATAATAATTATACTACATTATCATAATGAAATGATTTTAAAATGGAAATTTAACAGTTGTTTCATTGGATTATTCCCTGCAATAGGGAATATAACTCGCCGTAGTTTATTTAGTTGCCCGTGAAAAAACTTATATATTCTGTTATTTGATGAAATTACTGACAATATTTAAATATTTTCCATACATGGGACCAAGAATATCATGCAATTCCATTAGTTTGACTTAGAGCGTGATCCTTTATTATTACTACTCTCTAAAATATTTTCTTAAGGTAAGAAATATCTTTTGTTCTTTCTGACCCGAAGGGCTCTCCATATGTTTTACTGCCATAACTTTTTATTTATTAATGTCCACTTTTTGCTACTTTGGATAATTGGGACGGGTTATCTGAAGGTTTACTACCCTTTTCTGACCAGGGTGGGACTAAGAATTTTATTTAATGAGTTCGTCAATAAATGAATTCCTATTGCCCAGGCGGGAACGCCAAAGCGTGGCTAACCTGAGCCCCCAAGGCATAAATAAATGTTGCACTGTTGACTTCATATCATGGCATTATGTTGTCCTTGAATGTACACTCACTCCAACTCAATGCCAAACATGGACTCACTGCAGTTCCCGTAGCAGGCACACAGATTTCGCTTATTACAAAAGTCATGAAAACAATAGTATTTTTTGTTCCCAAACTACAATACCTTGTTTTATCTACTTTGTCAATACTGAAGAAGTTGACCGTTGAAGAACAATAATATCATCCCGTCTTGACTTGACATACTTGTAAAATAGATGATCGTATTAGAAAGGAGTAATTGCTGGGAAGAGCGAATTTGGAGGGGGGGGGGTCGAAAATTCAAATTATAACCGTCATTATGAATTGAATCGAAAAATTGGTTGGAAGCAATCTTGTTGAAAAGTATTTTTTTTTATAAATGTTATTTTACTTTTTTATCGCTACCTCCTTGTTACCGCAGATGGCATTTTATTAATTTTTAGACTTCAATAAACCCCTACTCCTACATGAGGAGTTTAAAATAAAAACATTAAAGTTTCTCCCTTATTTCGAGATTGGGCGGAAAATGTTAAAACATCTATATTGGGAATGTCTGACATTATTTCGTAAATCTGAGCATTATTCGAATTCATGACACGATTTTCGAAATTTTTCTTAAAATGTCCATCGATCCTATCTAGATGATGAAAATGAGGTCCGTTCAAAAGTGTGTGTATGTATGTATATATATATATATATATATATATATATATATATATATATATTCGTATATATATATATATATACTCGTACATATATATATATATATATATATGTGTGTGTGTGTGTGTGTGTGTGTGTGTTTGTTACAGCTCTAGCGGTCGCAATTATTGTTTAATCGTTATCAAACTCGATATTTAGTCGTTTTATGTAAAAAAAAAGATCAAGTTCGTTAACGGCTGAAATCGGACCATGGAGAGCGGGGTTTAGAGTGTAGAAATTTCGAAATATCTTTGTTACAATACTTCGGATCGAAATATTGCATAGTAACAATCTTATTGCATATCAAATTTACTGTAAATATTGTTCTATACATATTTTCCGTATAATGAGTATTAACCGAGATATTTGGGTTATTTAGTTTTACTCTTTCAGTAATCCCCCACTCCAGCTAATGTCATATTAATAATAAGCTGTTATATCATGAACCACTTCTATTACAAGGCTAAATACCAAATATTGTTTTCATTGAACTTATTTTGTGAGATATATGGAAATACTTTATGCCCCCCCCCCCCCTTCTTTTGTTCTTGGATTACTACAATTTCAGTGATTGAGATAAAACTGATTCTGATTAATTACAAATTGCAACACTATTGAAATTGTTTTCAATAAAATTAATATGTTATATTCAGATATATTTCGTTAATTGTTTGTATTTCCAGTCGATCTATCTATGGAGCGCTACGAGGTTGGCTGGCCTGTTAGTTTAGAATTCAGCCGCTTTCCGTTGTAAAGATTATTAACTTGTAGTGTAAACTGACTGTATGATCTCTAATTACTGTTTGTATTTATTCACTTAACATTCAAGGTAGTGTGTATGAATATCTACCTATTGTATACCTTCTCTTGGGAAATCCGCTTAATTTACGCAGCCCCTGCGTGACAGAGTTTTTTTGTTTCGAGCCATCAGTTAAACCCCACCCCCACTCATGAGATTGTCACATTTCAGCTGTTGTATCACTTATTATCTCATGTCCAACATGAATTAAAAGTTGTAATTACATAGGCTTCTTATCGGTGGGGAAATAGATAATCAAACTTGTGATGACATCAAGAGCATTCTTTTGTACTTTGTGATGTGCTATTTTAAAAACTGGAGCTGTCCAAATTTTGTTTGGTATTCATTAATGTATGAACTCGATATCTGACGATTGTTATGGCTTTGTCAGTAAAAGTGCAACTACAAAAGAACTAAACTTCATAAATAAAACATGTCGTCCCTTATCTTAATTTATTTTAATTCGAAAAACCTTTGACCCATCACCGGGATTTTTGTGGTTTAGGTATCAGGAGGATTGGATTTCACGACTGTTAGGTACTGAATAATGGATTCCCTTTAAGTTCTCCTGAAAGAAACAAAAAATCCCTAAAGGAAATAAATCGTTTGAGAAAGAAGGAATAAATATCTCCTTAAGAAAATAAATCTCTAAAGGAAATAAATCGCCTAGGCAATAAAAATGCAGGAATAGAATTTTCCTAAAGGAATAAAACTACTTTTTTCTTGACTAATCTGGGTAGTCGTCCCCCACCCTCAAACCAGCCTCAACTCCGATTCTCTAAGGATGACTAACAACATACTGTTTGCTAAATATTCTGCTGGTGTTTCATAAGGTATAAGGGTGAAAAACTACAAGGTTATCATCACCTGTAATATCTATAACTCTCGTTTCGGTAAGTACCTGCATTTTGTGAGTAAAATGCAAATATTTTTTTATTATTATTATTTATTAACGTCTACTTTTTGCAACTTGGCTAATCGGGACGGGTTATCTACAGGTTACCACCCTTTTCTAGCCAGGGTGGGATATATTTTTTTTTTTTTTATATAAAATATACAAATATTTTTATATTCTCATTTATATCGTTATTTAAAATTTAACCTACATCTTCGTTTTGGGGGCTCAGGTTAGCCATGTGAGTTAAAGCGTTGCCTTTAATCTCACATGGTAATCCTAGAGCGGCGAGTTCGATTCTTGCCTGGGCAAAGGAAATTATTTAGTGACGGAATTCATTAAATAACATCCTAAGTCCCACCCTGGCTAAAAAAGGGTGGTCACCTGTAGATAACCCGTCCCAATTAGCCTGAGTTGCAAAAAGTGTACGTTAATAAATAATAATAATAATAATAATCTTCGTTTTGATTAATTTGACGTCTGGGAATCCTTACTCTATTCTTAGTTAATCTTATGCTATTAACAATGGTGGGAACTTCTTTTTTTTTTTTAATCCGGATAAATACAAAACTTACAATAACATATAACTATTTATATTTACACAAGTAAATACATCACATGTAGTAAGTAGACTTAAATTTCTTTATAATATCACATCCATTAGTTTGCTGAACCTGAATCATTTGTTACTACTTGAAAATTACGTATATTTTCATACAAATGAAATACAAAGAAAAGTCCGTCGCGCAGGGGCTGCGTAAACTAAGCAAATTTCCCACGTGAAG
Organism: Riptortus pedestris; assembly: GCA_019009955.1. Classification (NCBI taxonomy): domain Eukaryota; kingdom Metazoa; phylum Arthropoda; class Insecta; order Hemiptera; family Alydidae; genus Riptortus; species Riptortus pedestris. The sequence continues at coordinate 32,190,706 of CM032231.1, forward strand.
TTTTACAATAAAGAAATCTGCCCAATAACAAGTGTAGCAGTAAGGGATCTCTAAACTTATTCACGAGGGACGAACAGTTACGAAAACGGCCGCCAGAGCTCTCTTCGGAAAGTACCGAACATCCGACTCCTCCCGACCACACACAGAATACAAATGCAAATATCTCGGTTAATATTGAAGATACAGAATAAATGTATAAAACAATATTTATAGTAAATTGAATTTTCAATAAGATTGATTTTATACGGTTTTTCGATCCGACGCATAATAACGGAGATATTTCGAATTTTCTAAACTCCCCCTTTAATTCCCCCCTCCCACTGGTCCGATTTCAGCCATTAACGAACTTGATCTTCCTTTTTACATTAAACGATTAAATTCCGAGTTTGGTGACGATCAAACCAAAATTGCGACCGCTAGAGTGTTAACAGACAAATATATATATATATATATATATATATATATATATATATATATATATATAAAATTTTCAACGGACCTCATTTTCGTCATCTACTGGGTAGGATCGATGAACATTTGTAGAAATTTTTCGATAATCGCGTCATGAGCACGACCTCAATAGCTGATTTCCCTTACGGGAAATCTACTAAAACACAGCAGTATTTTGTTATAATCAAGTTGATATATAAATCATTATCTATTGACTTGTGCGCCTATATGTTGAAGACCTATATTATATTTCTTTATTTAGACCAGTAATTATTAAAAAGTTTAACAGTTTTTTTTTTGAGAGGCTATGATCCCCTGATATTTCGGATAGTACTTCTGATATACCAAGGAACTTCCAGATGTCCTTATACCTTCTACACTCAGTGAGTATGTGTGCAACTGTTAGGCCCACTCCACGTGCAATGCAGGTTGGAGGTTCTTCCCTTTTCATTAGGTGCTGGTGTGTGAGCCTTGTGTGGCCATTACTTAAATTAAAGGTTACAACGTTTAATTTAAGTATTAACTTCAATTAAAAGTGCGTAAGTCTTTTTTACTTAACACATGCCAGTGATTTAACTCATTATTATATCAATAACAGTGAAGATTTTTTGTTAACAATTGTTTATTTAAATATAACCAAGGTTTCTAGTAAACATGAATATAACCATAAATGAAACTAATAACATTTTTCATTGTGGAGGCCAATAGTTTCTCATTGATTCCAATATACATTCAAAAATGTCCCTATTTTCATATCTTCTCCTATATATAAATTCACAAAGATATGAATCAAACAAAGTTCTTCTAGTTCCACATTCGTTTTTGTTTCTTCTTTTTATACTAGCCCATAGCGACTCAATTCTTTGAGTGTGTGCACCTGTTTTTGTTGTGTTATCATTGATTTTTCTAAAATATCCATAGCACAAATTTCTCTGAGCATATTCTTCCAATCTGTTATTGTTTTTTTAGATATATTCAATTCCTTCTTACAAAATTTTGTAGTTGCGTATCCATTTGCCCATCCGTATATGATTAGTAAACATTTCCTTAATGAAATTTTACAATGTTTAAACCATGTACCATTAAGCGCAGCAACGTATTGCCTAGAACTTCTCATATTGCATTGATAAAATGGCGATCTAGTTTTGCTGAAATAAATCTTCATATAATGTCCTTTTTTACACTTTCTCTTTCTGTGAAGTACTCCATACTTCTGTAAATATTGAAAAGCTTTTTCTTCGGAATAGATCAACTTATTAAGTTTTAAAAGATTCATAATAAAAAATAAACACTCCCTAAACTTTTAACCTGAAAGTATACTGAAGATAAATGATCACATGGTAGTAGGCGTATCTAATATCAAATGATATGTTATCGTGATCACCTTTTACTTAGAAAATTAACTGGCATGTGTTAAGTAAAAAAGACCCAAAGTGCCATTGAATATAGATAATAATACAAATAATAATAGCTACACGTGTCTTTGAATATACTCTGTGATTACTTGGGCCTTTAATTATAAAGTGCTCTAAGAATATAAAAATTAATTAAATAATTACAGGAGTATACTAATTAATTATCGTGATTCGACTATAGAACAAATGGTAGTTACGTCTCAAGGACCAAAATGAAGCATTATTTCTTTACGTGTTAACTACGCTTAACATCCGCTCTATTCTCACATTGAGCACAAGTCTTATCCTGTGTCCTTGCTCTATTAGCAGATTTCCCTTAAGGGAAATCAGCTATTAAAGTCATACTCGTAACGCAATTTTCGAAATTTTTCTTGAAATGTCCATCGATCCTATCCAGGAGATTACGAAAATGAGGTCCGTTCAAAACTGTATATATATATATATATATATATATATATATATATATATATACATTTATTTATTTATTTGTCTGTTACCGCTGTAACGGTCGCAATTTTTTTTTAATCGTTACCAAACTCGGTATTTAATCGTTTTATGTAAAAAGGAAGATCAAGTTCGTTAACGGCTGAAATCGGAAAAGGGGTAGAGGGGGGGGGGGGGTTAGAAGGTGAGAATTTCGAAAATTCTTAATATCTCCGTTATTATGCGTTTGGTCGAATAAGTGTATAGAAGCAACCTTATTGCCAATGTAATGTTCTATAAATGTTGTATGTACATTTTTTCACTATCTTGAATATCCTTCCACTCCTACTCATCTCATATTGACAATAAGCTGCTATGATCTAAAGCACTTTATTTGAAGCTTAAATACCAAATATTGTTCTCATTGAACTTTTAAGTTTTGAGATAAATGCAAATACGAGGTGTAAGTGGGAAATCTGCTTAGTTAACGCAGCCCCTGCGTGACGGGCTTTTTATATTTATTCATCACATTCAATCACCATTTCCGCGACCATAATGATTAGAACTGTAAGCTATTTCAAATTTCTCGTAATTACCAACTTCTTTTCGGTGATCTCCCTTTTAGCATCCTATTGAAGTTGTATTCATGACACGATTTTCGAAATTTTTCTTCAAATGTTCATCAATCCTACCCAGGAGAAGATGACGAAAAGGAGGTCCGTTCAAAACTATATATATATATAGATATATATATATATATATATATATATATATATTTGTGTGTGTGTATCTATATATATATGTATGTATGTATATATATATATATATATATATATATATATATATATATATATATATATATATATGTCTGTTGCCGCTCTAGCGGTCGCAATTTTTGTTTTATCGTTACCAAACTTGATATATAATCATTTTATACAAAATGAAAGACCAAGTTCGTTTATGGCTGAAATCGGACAGGGGGGAGGGGGGGTTTAGATGGGGAGATTTTCGAAAGTTCTAAATATCTCCGTTATTATACGTCGGATCGAATAATTGTATAGAACAAATCTTATTGAAAATGTAATGTTCTATAAATGTTGTTATGTACATGTTTTCACTATCTTGATTATTTACTGAGATATTTGCATTTTTTAGTTTTCGATCTTCAGTAAAGCCCACTCCTACTCATCTCATATTAACAATATTCCATTATGTTATGAAGCACTTTATTTGAAGCTAAAATATCAAATTACTTCTCAGTTTTGTGATAAATGCAAAAACGTGACGCACGTGAAATCTGCTTAGTCAACGCAGCCCCTGCGTGACGGAATTTTTACTCATATACCACTAAAGCAACCTGACTGGCCAGGACACGCCAAAAGGTATTAATGTCTAATTCTACCTTTATGACTCTTCTCTTGCGGATTTACGACACGAACACTCAGTAGAAAAAAGAGCACAATGCATAGTAATCACACGCGTAGACAGCTCTCAAAAGAGAAAGAAAAAGTTGAATTAAAAAAAGTACTTTAAATTCCAACAAAGGGAAATTGAATTAAACCTAGCCTTGGAGGAAATGCGGCTTTATTTGGGCAGATGAAAGGCACCGCCTGCCCTCCATATATTATGACCTAAACCTAAGTTTAGTGCTTTTTTGTGGGAGGATTTAGCACAGGAATATGTCAGTGGCTGGCGAATACTCGGCGCTCTGAGGAAAAAAGAGCTTCCCAAAATAAAACATTTCTAAAAATATATGTTCAATGCCAATTATTAGAACCTTTCCGAGCTTTTTCCTGAGGAATTAATAAAAACAAAAATTTTTCTTAGGAAGAAAAACCCAGTCCTTAAGGAAGAAGTTCTCAGAACCTCCGAAAATTGAAAAAAATCCGTCACGCTGGGACTGCGTAAATTAAACAGATTTCCCTCCCGTAATTTAACAACAGATAACAACATACTGGTAAAACAACACCGTGAATATTAAGTGAATAAATATAAACCATAATAAGAAATCATTCAGTCAATTTGAATAACCTCCCGAAGGGAAGCGTCTAAAATGGAAACAAACAGGTCTTCCAGCTTCACTCAATTACTGAAATATATCAGAATATAACATATTAATTTTATTGAGAACTATTTACTATATACTAGTATTGCAATTTATAATGAATCAGAAAATGTTTTAACTCAATCAGTCACCTTTTAGTAGTCCAAGAACTTAAGACGAGGTTATCCCCAGAACATATCTGCATGTATCTCATATAATAAAGGTATCTCGAAAACAATATTTGGTATTTAAGCTTCGAGTAACGTGGGTTATTGTATAATAGAGTATTGTTTCTGTAACATGAGTAGAAGTGGGGGTTACATTACATTTAATTTGCAATAAGATTGGTTCCATACGTTTTCGATCCGACGTATAGTTACGGAGATATTTCCAATTTTCTAAAATCCCCTCTCTAAACTCCTGCTCTCACTGGTCCGAATTCAGACATTAACAAACATGATCATTTTTTTTTTTTTGCAGAAAACGATTTAATATCGAGTTTGGTAACGATCTAACAAAAATTACGACCGCTAGAGCGGTATATATAATTTTAAACGGACCTCATTTTCGTCATCTCCTGGGTAGGATCGATGGACCTTTGAAGAAATTTTTCAAAAATCGAGTCATGAGTACAACCTCAATAGCTGGACTTAAGGGAAAGCTGCTAAAAAAATTGTTACGGGTACTTAACGGCCCAGGAGCTGAAAGCCAAGGCCCCGGATATATATCACCCATCATAAAAAAAATCCTCAGAGTGAAAGTATACATACTCATTATAGCCATTTGTATGCTAAACATTGGATATGCAGGCAAATTGTTAAGTAAGAAAAGACGCTTACCTGAATCTGGTTAAATTTTTGCTGGATATGATTAGTTCAATGTTGTAAAGAGATACTTTAATCATACACCCATTGTCATTGCCTACCGCATAAAACCACTGTTAATAAGAACATATTGAGTCAGATTGGTCGTATCCTCAACACGATCTCTTTCAGTTACATTGCACCAGGAACTATCTTCAAAGTTGTTAGGATTCAGGTAGTTGTGTTCTCAGCACTCACAGAAGAGTCAACTTAGGGATGTCTGCCGTATACACTATTGAGATACTAGTGTATAGATGCCTGGTCTTCTGATGTGACCTGAATTTCTTCTTTAGCCTGGTGGTCATGATCTCATGATATCTTTATACATATATATATATATATATATTTATATATATATATATATATATATATATATATATATATATATATATATATATATAATTCTACAGTACGCGTGTTTGTCACGGAACTCCTCCTAAACGGCTGGACCTATTTGAATGACCTTTTATGTACGCGTTTGGGTGACGCCGTGGATGGTTTAGATTCACAAATGAGCACAGCAGGAGGAGCAGGAGTGGGGTTGCAGGAGAGGCCTAAAATTAAAAATAGCGATATTTCGTTTCCTATTGGTTTTTCGGCAAATATGCACAGGATAAATGTTGTTTATTTTGTTATTTAGAGTAAATTTTGTTATATTCACTTTTGTCGTATAACAAAGTATAAACAAGATATGCACTAAAAAAGTAAAGTGGGAGCGAACAATTTTATTGGGCACTAACTAACGATTGAACCGAACTTAACAAAACTATATGTATATTACCATTAATTCTTCCATGATTATAATCTATATTAATTTTTTTTGTTCGGACGGGAGTGGGGGCCTGAATAAAAAATTCGCGATATTTCATCTGTTTGTTTTAGACAAACGTGCACATAACAAAAGTTGTTTTTTGTGTTTTTAAAAGTAGCTATTGTTATAAAAAAATTTTCGTATAACAATTTGTAAGCAAGTAATTTGCATAGAAATATTGATATACTCAACAACTCTTTCCAATATGAACATTATTGATTATAACGAATTGTTTTTAGAAAAATTGATGTTATTTCAAAATAAAGAATAATAAAATTATTATATTATTTGTTTTTCATTTCATACTTTGTTTAATTCCTAATCGCTTGAAATATCATGCAGGACGTCTGTTGGGTCCGCTATATATATATATATATATATATATATATATATATATATATGCTTGTGAGAATTCAAACGAAAGAGAGAAAGAATCTTTCTCTACTTGTCTGCCTATGACGTGAACAAAACTTCCTATTGTCTTAACACTCCACCCACGTTTCACACGCATAAAGTTGCCAGCGAGCTACTAATGATTTCTTTGTTACGCCAGCTACAACGCCGAATAATAAAACAATGCCAAAAGTATTTCCGATTTGGGTTTGATTTACTTGCCGTTGTACCAGCAATATTTAATAGTGATCACAACTTCAGTCCTAACTATGACTGAGGAACCCTAAGTTTGTAAGAAAGATCGGGTAAGTTGAGAAATATGCTGTAACTATTGGAAGTGGGGCAACAAACGGATTTGATATGAAACCCTTGCTTTGACAGTGATTGTGAGAAGGCCATTAAGGAAAGGAACGACTCGCGACTGAGAATGAGAAAAAGGATATACGCCTCAGAGATTTTCAGAAAGATGCCAGGTGGAATAGTTTACAGGAAAGAATAACTGGTAGAATCATTTTCAGAAGTATTGGGAGTTGGAATAATTTTTAGGAAAATGGATGCCGGAATAATTTATAGAAAGAATAACTGGTAGAATCATTTTCAGAAGTATTGGGAGTTGGAATAATTTTTAGGAAAATGGATGCCGGAATAATTTATAGAAAGAATAACTGGTAGAATCATTTTCAGAAGTATTGGGAGTTGGAATAGTTTTTAGAAAGATGGAATCTGGAATAATTAATTAAAAGAATAACTAGTGGAATAATTTTCAGAAGTAATGGGACTTGGAATAATTTTTAGGAAAATGGATGCCGGAATAATTTATAGAAAGAATAACTGGTAGAATCATTTTCAGAAGTATTGGGAGTTGGAATAATTTTTAGGAAAATGGATGCTGGAATAATTTATAGAATGAATAACAAATAGAGTACTTTTCAGAAGTACTGGGAGTTGTAAAGTTTTCGCAAAGATGGATGCTGGGATAATTAATAAAAAGGTTAAAAGCTTTATTCATTTTCAGAAGAATTGGAAGTTGAATCATTTTCAGTAAGATGGCAGCTGGAATAATTTTTAGAACCATGATCTGATGCAATAATGTATAAATAAATTAATATATGGTTCAATAAGGAAAAAAATGGTCAACAAGGACAATATTAAGGAAAGTTAGGATATCTCTATTAAAAAATATTAAACAAAAATTAAATGAGTAGGAAATGACATATAATTAGAAATATATGAGTTATAGACATGATAGTGTGCAACGAAACTTTAAAAACGTCCGTCAAGCAGGGGCTGCGTAAACTAAGCAGATTTCCCACGTGAAGTTATGCCACGTCATTTCCTGTGTAGGATCCATAGACATGTAAAGAAATTTATTGAAACTCGTGTCGTGACTAGAACGTCTCAATGTGTTAAAATTTATTGAGCAGAACATACAGCAGCTATAATTTTTAAAAATGTCAAGAGCTGTCGATGAATAGAAACCCTTACATGAAGTAAAAGTCCGTCACGCAGGGGCTGCGTAAACTAAGCAGATTTCCCACGTGAAGTTTTACAATAGAGAAATCTGCCCAATAACAAGTGTAGTAAGTAGTAAGGGATCACTAAACTTATACACGAGGGATGAATAGTTACGAAAACGGCCGCCATAGCTCTCTTCGGAAAGTACCAAAAAGCTCACTCCTGCCGACCAATGCAGAATACATATCCAAATATCTCGGTTAATATTCAAGATACAGAATAAATGTATAGAACAATATTTATAGTAAATTGAATTTTCAATAAGATTGATTCTATACGGTTTTTCGATCCGACGCATAATAACGGAGATATTTCGAATTTTCTAAACTCCTCCTTTAATCCCCCCCTCCCACTGGTCCGATTTCAGCCATTAACGAACTTGATCTTTCATTTTACATAAAACGATTAAATTCCGAGTTTGGTGACGATCAAACAAAAATTGCGACCGCTAGAGCATTAACAGACGCCTGATATATATATATATATATATATATATATATATATATATATATATATATATATATATATAAAATTTTCAACGGACCTCATTTTCGTCATCTACTGGGTAGGATCGATGAACATTTGTAGAAATTTTTCGATAATCGCGTCATGAGCACGACCTCAATAGCTGATTTCCCTTACGGGAAATCTACTAAAACACAGCAGTATTTTGTTATAATCAAGTTGATATATAAATCATTATCTATTGACTTGTGCGCCTATATGTTGAAGACCTATATTATATTTCTTTATTTAGACCAGTAATTATTAAAAAGTTTAACAGTTTTTTTAGAGAGGCTATGATCCCCTGATATTTCGGATAGTACTTCTGATATACCAAGGAACTTCCAGATGTCCTTATACCTTCTACACTCAGTGAGTATGTGTGCAACTGTTAGGCCCACTCCACGTGCAATGCAGGTTGGAGGTTCTTCCCTTTTCATTAGGTGCTGGTGTGTGAGCCTTGTATGGCCATAAAGATACAGAATAAATGTATAGAACAATATTTATAGTAAATTTAATTTTCAATAAGATTAATTCTATACAAGTTTTCGATTCGACGCATAATAACGGATATACTTTGAATTGTCCGAAAATCCCCACTCTAAACCCCCCCTCCCACTGGTCAGATTTCAGCCATTAACGAACTTGGTCTTCCGTTTTACATAAAAGGATTAAATTCCGAGTTTGGTAACGATCAAACAAAAATTGCGACCGATAGAGCGATACCAGACCAATATCACTATATATATATATATATATATATATATATATATATATATATATATATATATATATATAGCCCATTTTTTTTACCGTCCCCGAAGACGGGTGATTGATAAAGAAGGCAGGCGGGAGATTGATGCGCGGGGCAGGCTGCGCGAGAGCCTAAGACAAGAAGCGATCGCCGGGAGACAAGCGAGCAGCAGACGGCAGCGACCACCTCGAGCTCGAGTGAGGATTTTGCTCCCGCTAATCGCTTAGGCAGATCAGAATGTTCAGAAGAGTTCAGAGCTTGAAGAATGGCAGTTATCTCGTCGGATGAGAGGTACCAAAGTCATACTCATTGTGTATACACAATCAATTAAAAGAAAAGGCCTATTAACTTGTACTTTAAAGTTCCCATGGGAAGTATTGTTTGATTCTATATTTAGTTATTAATTTTATAGTTAAAGTTAGAGATTATAATTATAGTGGATTTATTGTAAATAAACTAATTTGTTTTTAGAATACTGGTTTCGTTGTTACCTTTGAGAACAAACAACGTGGCGCCCTTAATATATTTATTTCCGCCTATTGATATGAGGCTAGTTAAATTTAACTAATAAACCCACACCCTTCTCCACTGAGCTTGGCAGTCTTGTTACCCGGTCTGTGGGGTAGCATTAGTGGCGCCTTACAACGTGGGGCCTGATTAGAAATAATTAAGAATAATATACAAATATTGATATAAAATATATTATGGTTAGGATTAGTGGTATTAGTAATGATATATGAATTATTATTTTTTCTTTTTTTGTAAGGATAATTTGCTCTTTTGTCTGTTTAGTGGATTTAGAAAAATTAGAATTATTTTAATTAGGAGTAATTAAAGAAAAAAAATTGTTGCTTCCCTTAATATTTAAGATGGAAGAGTACATTTCTTATTTAGGGTTTAGTTATTTAGTTGATGATTATTTTTAGAACTAAATATTTCTTCCTCTTATCTTACTATTATTATAAAGAATAATATTATATTAATTTTTTTCCTTGGTATATATATATATATATATATATATATATATATATATATATATATATATATATTGATAAACAATTAAAAATGGATATAGATAGGTTAAATAAGGAGGATTTAGAGTATGAATTAAAAATTAGAGGAGTAACAGAATTAAAGACAGTTCATGACATAAGGAAAAAATTAAGATTATTACTGAAGATGGAAAAGGAAGGAAAGCTTTTTTCTCCAAATGTGGCTGACTTGGATCCAGCCACCGAATTGAAGCACTGTCAGGAGAGGCTGGAGAAACTGAACATTGAAGCACCTGAGGTAAGGAAGTTTGAAGCGGTTCTACTGCACTTAATAAATAGGATATCCCGCATTAATATGAAGGATGATGAAAGTAGCAAACAGAAATCACGCTTTTTGGAGGAATGTTTGGAATTATATGGCAGAGTTAATGAAACTCTAGAGAGAGAGTCTGAAGATGATGAGGCATCAGCACAGGTTAAGAAAACTGATCTTAGAAACACCGGAGACTCCAGAACGGTAGTTATAATAAAAACCTCAAATTCCAGTAAAGGATTGGGGTGTTCAATTTTCTGGTGACGGCGAAGGACTTAGCATTAACGCTTTTTTAGAAATAGTAGAAGAACTACGACATGCTAGGAATTTAACAGAAGAGGACTTGTATAGCTCGGCTTACGATTTGTTCCAAGGACCTGCTCTTATCTTGGTGAAGTCATTGAAGAAGATGCTCGGAACTTGGTCGAAGTTGGTGGACGAACTGAAGTTAGAGTTTGAACCAAGGGATTATGAGGATCGACTATGGGAAGAAATTAGGAGGCGCACTCAAGGTCCTAATGAGTCTATTGGGGTATATTGCGCAGTTATGAACAACTATTTTCACAGGTTGCCCAGGGTACCATCAGAAGCGGAAATGATAAAGATTCTTAGAAAGAATATTCTGCCTTTCTATGTCGATCGGTTAGCTCTGTATGACATCCAGACTGTTAGAGAGCTAATTAGACTTGGTCGTCAACTTGAAGATGCGAAATGGAGAGTTGAGAATCACCGACCACCTCCAACTGGAAGAAACCTGTTAGAACCGGATCTATCATATCGGCCATCCTCCAGTAGATCAACGAACACAAGATTTCAGGCCAACGAAGCTGAAGTGAAAGAAGTCCAGAAACCAATTAGATGTTTCATATGCTCTCGAGTGGGACATTATGCAAGAGACTGTCCAGCTAAGAAATGTAGAAACTGTGACCAGTCAGGACACAGCTTCAAGAACTGCACACAAGGAAAGAAAGACTTTTGTGAAATGTCAGGTTTTCCAAGGGAGGATGGTTCATGCGGAAAGAGTAAGGGAAATGGATCAGAGAGGACGATCAAAATAAGGCGAAGCTCGTACCAAGCACCCAAGTCCTATCGTGATTCTTCGAAATGGCGGCAGTGGTTAGAGACTGTTAGATCAGTCAGGCGAAGATAAACCTCTCGTAAATATAAGAGCTGCAGATAAATGGCGTTATCACAAGGTTGCAGATGCATTGTCGAGACGTCACAAAACAGAAGAAGTGAATGTTGTCGACATGAAGAACGACGAAGATAATCCGGACGTTTGGTACTCGAAGATGGTTGCAAACGTCATAAAGGAACCACAGAATTATCCTCAATGGAGAGTAGAAAATGGACAATTACAAAAGAGAGTAATAGATAACTATGAAATCCTCGGTGAAGATAGGCCATGGAAGATAATGGTTCCCAAGCCAAAGAGGAAGCTAATACTAATGGAGTACCATGATAGCACAATTTCAGGTCATCTTGGCTCCTTCAAAACCCTACAGAGAATTAAGCGTAAATATTACTGGCCTGGGATTAGAACAGATGTAAATCGTTACATAGCACGGTGCGAAACCTGCCTAGAGCAGAAACCAGTTCAGAGGAAACCTACCGGATATATGGGAAGACAGAAAACGGTGGATATCCCTTGGCAGATGGTAACTGCAGATCTGATGGGACCACTACCATGTACGGTTAAGAAAAACAGATATTTGCTAGTGGTATCAGATTATTTCTCTAAGTACTCGGTGATTCTACCCCTGAAGAAGGCTAACTCAAAAACAGTGGCAAATCTTGTCGAAGAACATGTCTTCATGATGTTTGGTCATCATTTGTGACAATGGAGTGCAGTTCCGAGGGAAGGAATTTACTCAGAAAATGAAAGACTGGAAGGTGAAGATATGGTTTACAGCACTGTATCATCCTCAGTCCAACCCAACGGAACGAGTCAATAGAGTTATCAAGACAATGATCGCCTCCTACGTGAAAGGGAATCATCGTTCTTGGGATGAGAACATTCCTCAGCTGTCGTTCGCTTTAAAGACTGCTGTTCACGAGGCAACCGGATTCACGCCGGCGTATCTAAACCATGGCAGGGAATTGGCAAGATCTGGAGAAGACTATGGCGAAGAACAATCTGGCAATGTAGCTGAAGAATTAGTTGTTGACCGAGGAAAGCACCTGGAGAAAATGAAGAAGATGTCGGCCTTATACGAATAGGTCAAAAAGAACTTGAATGCCGGCATTCATACAATTTGAGAAGAAGACAGCAGACGTATCAGGCGGGAGAGTTAGTTTGGTGCAGAACTCATCCCCAATCTGATTCAGGAGAGTACTTCTCGCATAAATTAGCGCCAAAATTTCGAAAGTTCAAAATCCGCAAGATGGTGACGCCTCTCATAGCAGAGTTGGAGGACCTTGAAAAGGGACAATCGGCGGGGAGGTGGCACATACAAGACCTCAAGAAGGATAGCCTAGACAAGTAAATACTCGACGCATTACACTTTTTTTTCTTTTTTTTTTTCTTCTGTAAGTAAGGGAGGGGTGTTACGGCCCATTTTTACCGTCCCCGAAGACGGGTGATTGATAAAGAAGGCAGGCGGGAGATTGATGCGCGGGGCAGGTTGCGCGAGAGCCTAAGACAAGAAGCGATCGCCGGGAGACAAGCGAGCAGCAGACGGCAGCGACCACCTCGAGCTCGAGTGAGGATTTTGCTCCCGCTAATCGCTTAGGCAGATCAGAATGTTCAGAAGAGTTCAGAGCTTGAAGAATTGCAGTTATCTCGTCGGATGAGAGGTACCAAAGTCATTCTCATTGTGTATACACAATCAATTAAAAGAAAAGGCCTATTAACTTGTACTTTAAAGTTCCCATGGGAAGTATTGTTTGATTCTATATTTAGTTATTAATTTTATAGTTAAAGTTAGAGATTATAATTATAGTGGATTTATTGTAAATAAACTAATTTGTTTTTAGAATACTGGTTTCGTTGTTACCTTTGAGAACAAACAACGTGGCGCCCTTAATATATTTATTTCCGCCTATTGATATGAGGCTAGTTAAATTTAACTAATAAACCCACACCCTTCTCCACTGAGCTTGGCAGTCTTGTTACCCAGTCTGTGGGGTAACAATATATATATATATATATATATATATATATATATATATATATATATATATATATATATATAAAATTTTGAACGGACCTCATTTTCGTCATCTCCTAGGTAGGATCGATGGACATTTGAAGAAATTTTTCGAAACTCCCGTCATGAGTACGACCTCAATAGCTGATTTCCCTTAAGGGAAATCTGCTAAAAGAATAACTGGGATGTAAATTGGTAGTAATAGAAAAGAGATACAGCTAATTAAGTCAGCAGGATAGTAACCAGTTTAAGTAATGACTAAAAAATTGATCTGATGTTAGTACAATGAGTAGAAACATTAACAGGACGTACGTTGGTAGAAAGAATGTTAGCTAACAAATATTTATATAATAAATGTGAAAGTGGCTAATAAGAAATACATTAGAAGCATTTAAATTGAGTAATGGAAGTATGTAAAGAAACCTTAATAGCATTTATAGTGACACACCACTAGATATATTTTAAAAAGTCCGTCACCTATCATTAATACCTTTTGGCGTGTCCTGGCCAGTCAGGTTGCTTTAGTGGTATATGAGTAAAAATTCCGTCACGCAGGGGCTGCGTTGACTAAGCAGATTTCACGTGCGTCACGTTTTTGCATTTATCACAAAACTGAGAAGTAATTTGATATTTTAGCTTCAAATAAAGTGCTTCATAACATAATGGAATATTGTTAATATGAGATGAGTAGGAGTGGGGCTTTACTGAAGATCGAAAACTAAAAAATGCAAATATCTCAGTAAATAATCAAGATAGTGAAAACATGTACATAACAACATTTATAGAACATTACATTTTCAATAAGATTTGCTCTATACGATTATTCGATCCGACGTATAATAACGGAGATATTTAGAACTTTCGAAAATCTCCCTCTCTAAACCCCCCCTCCCCCATGTCCGATTTCAGCCATAAACGAACTTGGTCTTTCATTTTGTATAAAATGATTATATATCAAGTTTGGTAACGATAAAACAAAAATTGCGACCGCTAGAGCGGCAACAGATATATATATATATATATATATATATATATATATATATATAGTTTTGAACGGACCTCATTTTCGTCATCTCCTGGGTAGGATCGATGGACATTTGAAGAAATTTTTCGAAAATCGCGTCATGAGTACGACCTCAATAGCTGATTTCCCTTAAGGGAAATCTGCTAAAACGCCCGTCACGCAGGGGCTGCGTTAACTAAGCAGATATCCCATGAGAACATTTTAGCAGATTTCCCTTCAGGGAACAAATAACGATTGATGCTAACAAATAACGATATACTGCTGCGGAAATTCTAAGAGTATATATATATATATATATATATATATATATATATATATATTATTCAGAACATTTTATATTTAAAATAATTATTTATTTATTTGCAAAAAAATATGAGATGTTAATAATTGTAATAATGTGCATTAAGTGAACTACATATATTTAGAAACTAATAAAAAATTTAGAAAAGAATTAATAAAAAGCTAGGATATATAATGAGCAGGGAATTAATGCAGATATAATGAGAAGAAAAAATAACTCCTAAAAATTGTTATAGTTCATCTTGCGATGAATGAATATCTCATCAATGCATTTATAACATGAGGGAAAGTTATCATTTAGTACAATTAATTCAAAAATAAATCCTAGTTAATACAAAATAAATGTTTTCACTTTTATTAGTAGGTATAAAGATTGATGGAACAATTCATAACATAATTCGCAGAACTTACAAAAAGCATGCAGTTAATTAATCAATTAGAAAATATTATAGCTAATTACATTTTTTTTATATGTTATAATACGAAGTAAGAAATATAAAATAATAATTATTTGTGCTAAAGAAAGAAGTTGAGCTAAAGATGTCAGTACAATATTTTCTCGCCAAGGGGCCGAATATTAATATCACCAATCTGCAACAAAGAGATGCAATGTCATTATAAAACGTTACTCGTATAAATGAACTCATTCAAATACATACTTATATATCATTATGCAAACTGAGTAAAATATTCTGTTGGTTAAAAATCAATAAAGTAGACATAAGGCATTTATTTGAAGATATATCTGCGTGAATCCTGTGCTCCAACAGTTTCCGGTATTTATGTCTAGTTGTAACCAGTGGATCAGCTTCTATAAACAATGATTAAATGTCTAATGATAAGCATTAGCTAGTATATGAGAATAAGCTGAAACTGTAACGGATTGATCAATCTGTGTTGCCTTTGTTTCTAAAATATTAATTGATCATAAGTTAATGATTGATAAATCTGTGTTGCCTTTAATGATTGATCAACTTGTTTTACCTTTTTTTCTAAAATATTAATTGATCATAGGTTAATGATTGATCAACTTGTTTTGCCTTTTTTTCTAAAATATTAATTGATCATAAGTTAATGATTGATCAATCTGTGTTGCCTTTGTTTCTAAAATATTAATTGATCATAAGTTAATGATTGATCAATCTGTGTTGCCTTTGTTTCTAAAATATTAATTGATCATAGGTCAATGATTGATCAACCTGTTTTACCTTTTTTTAGCAGATTTCCCTTAAGGGAAATCAGCTATTGGGGTCGTACTCATGACGCGAGTTTCAAAACATTTCTTCAAATATCCATCGATCCTACCCAGGAGATGACGAAAATGTGGTCCGTTCAAAATCATATATATATATATATATATATATATATATATATATATATATATATATATATAGATAGATAGATAGAGATATATAGATATATATATATAGATAGATAGATATATGTGTCTGTTAACGCTCTAGCGGTCGCAATTTTCGTTTGATCGTTACAAAATTCGATATTTAAACGTTTTATGCAAAAATAAAGATCAAGTTCGTTAATGGCTGAAATCGGACCAGTGGGAGGGGGGGGTTTAGAGGGGAGGATTTTCGAAAATTTGAACTATCTCCGTTACTATACGTCGCACCGAAAAATTATATAGAATCAATCTTATTGCAAATTAAATTTACTATAAATAATGTTATATACATTTATTCTGTATCTTGAATATTAACCGAGATATTTGAATTTTTCTGTTTTCAGCTTCTGAGATGTGATCGGCTAACTTCCAGTCTAGTCGTGAGTTTCCGTCAAGAGCTAGTTCGGCCATTTGCCGTAACTGTTCGGCTCTCGTATGGAGATTTCTCTATTGTATAACTTCACAAAATCTGCTTAGTTTACGCAGCCCCTGCGTGACGGACTTTTTCTAAAATATTAATTGATCATAGGTCAATGATTGATCAACCTGTTTTACCATTTTTTCTAAAATATTAATTGATCATAGGTTAATGATTGATCTTTTTTCTAAAATATTAATTGATCATAGGTTAATGATTGATCAACCTGTTTTACCTTTTTTTTCTAAAATATTAATTGATCATAGGTTAATGATTGATCAACCTGTTTTACCTTTTTTTTCTAAAATATTAATTGATCATAGGTTAATGATTGATCAACCTGTTTTGCCTTTGTTTCTAAAATATTAATTGATCATAAGTTAATGATTGATCAACCTGTTTTACCTTTTTTTTCTAAAATATTAATTGATCATAGGTTAATGATTGATCAACCTGTTTTACCTTTTTTTCTAAAATATTAATTGTTCATAGGTCAATAATTGATCATAGGTTAATGATTGATCAACCTGTTTTACCTTTTTTTTCTAAAATATTAATTGATCATAGGTTAATGATTGATCAACCTGTTTTACCTTTTTTTCTAAAATATTAATTGATCATAGGTCAATGATTGATCAACCTGTTTTACCTTTTTTTTCTAAAATATTAATTGATCATAGGTTAATGATTGATCAACCTGTTTTACCTTTTTTTCTAAAATATTAATTGATCATAGGTTAATGATTGATTAAGCTTGGTGGTGTAAGTCGTTCCGTCCTTTATTAGCTGATTGTTTAAATCTGTCCTTAAAATCCCAATAATCATAGTTTGGTTTATATATAAAAATTTGGACAGGCTTCGACAACTCATAGGTTCGATAGGCCTGTAAGAAAAGTTTCGAAAATGAAAATGAGTTTATCCTCAGTTTCTTCTTTAATGGGAAATCTGCTAAAAATAAAGTACAAGAGTAAAGGTGTGGATTGTGTTAAGGGTGGCTGTGGAATAGTGACCGAGCCAGGAATGGCAGCGGAGATAGAATTGGGAAATTGAATTAGAAAAATTCAGGTTGGTAAACATGCAGCCGCCCCTCCATACAAAGCACTCAGGGAGGCCAACAAAACCCAACCCCTCACCGGCCAAACACTAAAGGTACATTCACACGCAACACACACTCACATTAGGGGCAAAGCTACGCGTGGAAAGTTATTGAAAAGGGGTGGAAAAAAAAAGTCCGTCACGAAGGAGCTGCGTAAATTAAGTACATTTCCCTAGTGAAGATTTGCAATAGATAAATCTACATACTGTTAAAACACCACCTTGAATATTAAGTGAATAAATACAAACGGCAATGAGAAGTATTTCAGTCAATTTTAATAATCTCCCTACGGAAAGCGTATGAATTAGTCCAAACCTGTCTCAGAGCTGAACAGATAGATAGAAATATTCTTCACCGGAGAGAAAAATAATTACTGAAATATATCTGAATGTAACATATTAATTTTATGGAAAATCATTTACTATATATGGTACTGTAATTTATAATGAATCAGAATAATTTTTATCTCAATCACTCAAATTTTAGTAGTCCTAGAACTTAAGACCGGGGAGAGGTCAACAGAACATATTTGCATGCATCTCGTATAAGATGGTCTCTTGAAAACAATATCTGTTATTTAAGCTTCGAATAAAGTCGTTTATTGTATAACAGAGTAATGTTTATGTGTATGAGTCCACTTCATGTGTATGCTGAAGGCTGGATACTAAAAAAAAGTCCATCATGCAGGGGCTGCGTAAACTAGACAGATTTCCCACGTAAAGTTATACAATAGAGAAATCCCCATACGAGTGCCTATCAGTTACGGAAACGGCCGAACTAGCTTTCAGCGGGAACCATAGCTCGTCCGTTCACTTAATAAAATTGCAAATATCTCGGTTAATATTCAAGATAGAGAATAAATGTATATGATAATATTTAAAGTAAATGTAATTTACAATAAGATTGGTTCTATACAATTTTTGATCCGACGTATAATAACGGAGATATTTCGAATTTTCGAAAATCCCCCCTCTAAACCCCCCTTCTACTTGTCCGATTTCAGCCGTTAACGAACTTGAACTTCTTTTTTACATAAAACGATTAAATACAGAGTTTGGTGACGATTAAACAAAAATTGCGACCGCTAGAGTGTTAACAGACAATTATACAATATATGTCTATATATATATAGTTTTGAACGGACTTTATTTGCGTCATCTCCTAGAGAAGATCGATGGACATTTAAAGAAATTTTTTGAAAATTGCGTCATGAGTACGACCTCAATAGCTGATTTCCTGCTTGCTTATATATTGAGTCATTTCTGATTGCCCTTCCTTGAAAGACGTCACTGCAAAAGGGGAGTGGCTTTCAAAAAGAGAGCAATGCCACCACGAACAGCGAAATAAATTGTAACAGGCGGCCCAATTCATTTATGAATCTCAATTTAAATTGAACAGATAGAACAAAACAAATGAATTTCACAGGTACTTCCCCAACAAGTGAGCGTGAATGGCTTACTGAAAGATTAAAAGCTTTCCCTCAGTAATTCACTAATGGACGCCTCTCATTTTAAAAGCATTACAATCCATTAACAGGAATACATTTGTGGTATCTTCATTTAGTAAGCTTTATTCATTACAACAGTCAATATTAATTATACATTTATATTCTATATCATCAACTGCAGGCTACAAACTGTAATTGAATTCTTTCATCAAAGCATATTGAAGAAATGGAGGTGTAGCAGCAAAAGCTAAGTCCACACCAGTAGACCATGTTGCTCGATTTGTCTAGAGACCGTTTAGAGACGGTTTCGAGTTTAGGGAAACCATCCCAGCTTCTCTTCGACTGGCAGTCACACTGCATTTCCTTGCAAGTGGAGACTCATTCACGTCGAAGTAATTTCTTTTCGCTCCCGGTTGAATGATGTTTTTCAATTATGAATTTTCTTTTCTACGTCCGACACTGTCACATTGTACTTTGCAGCCAGAGATTCGAGGGCCGCTTTTTTTTCACCCGGTTTTTATAATTATAAAACCCGTCCATTAAAGACGTATTATTTGATCTACAAACAAATGTTAAAATAACAATTTCAGAATGCTATTAGCTTAACAAGATTGATTCTATTACATTTTTCTACAAATAATAACGAGACATTTTGAGTTTTGAAATCCCCCTCCCCACTAAACCAACCCCCTTATTCAAGGCCAGACGTCAGCCATTAACGACTAAGAACTTAAGTGCCTCATGAAGCGGTCAAAAACCAAGTATGGTATAGGTACAATAAAAATTTACGAGCTAAGAAGGTAGAATCTTAATCGA
This sequence comes from Riptortus pedestris, assembly GCA_019009955.1. Lineage (NCBI taxonomy): Eukaryota > Metazoa > Arthropoda > Insecta > Hemiptera > Alydidae > Riptortus > Riptortus pedestris. The sequence goes on from CM032231.1 coordinate 32,210,832, forward strand.
TGACGTCATCACACAACGTATATGTAAATTTCTCAGTCAAAAGTTCAATGAAAAAAATATTTAATATTTAAGCTTCCAATAAAGTGGTACATGATATAGCAGCCTATTGTTATATATACCCTTAAGGGAAATCAGCTATTGGGGTCGTCCTCATGAGGCAATTTTCGAAAAGTTTCTTCAAATGACCTAGGAGGTGACGAAAATGATGTCCGTCATATCTCTCTCTCTCTCTCTCTCTCTCTCTCTCTCTCTCTCTATATCTCTCTCTCTCTCTATCTCTCTCTCTCTCACTCTCTCTCGCTCTCTCTCTCTCTCACACTCACACACTCTCTCTCGCCCCCTCTCTCTCTCTCTCTCTCTCTCTCTCTCTCTCTCTCTATCTATCTCTCTCTCTCTCTCTCTCTCTCTCTCTCTCTCTCTCTCTCTATATATATATATATATATATATATATATATATATATTGTCTGTAAACGCTCTAGAGGTCGCAATTTTTGTTTAATTGTGACCATATTTAGTAGTTTCTTGTAAAAAGAAAGATCGAGTTCGTTAATGGCTGAAATCGGACAAGCGGGAGGGGGAATTTCGAAATATCTCCGTTATTATAGTCGAATCGAAAATTGATATAGAAACAATCTTATTGAAAATGTAATGTTCTATAAATGTTGTTATGGACGTTGTTTCACTATCTTGTTTATTATCCGTGGTATTTACATTTATTTTTATTTTTCGGCATTCAGTTAACCCCCTCCTACTCATGTCATATTAACAATAAGCTGTTATACTATGTATCACATCATTTGTAGACTAAATACCAAATATTCTTCTTATTGAGCTTTTAACGTTTTGAGGTGATTACAAATTTTAGAGGTTACGCACGTGAGAAATCTTCTTAGTTAACGTACCCCCTGCGTGGCGGACTTTTTATTTTATAAGAATATTGGTAAAACTACTTTGTTATTAAACAAATTTAAAAAAAAGTACTGTTATTGTACTTATTTTTAATTTATTGAAAAAGTTTTGACCGTAGTTGAGGAATTTAATTTGGAACCATATTTCTTCTAGCCAACCTAAGTGCTTTAAAGGTAGGGGAAAAAGGATCTTTTTTTTTTTTAATATTCCAGCTTGGAAAGAGGTCGGGGAGGGGCTATTGTCGGTGCGGACCAGTTTCAGCTTTGGGGTTGAGATGAAAAACCCAGTGGATAATTAGGAACATTCTGAAGTATTATCCAAGATTTGAAATATTGGCGCTAAGATAAAATTAATTACATATAGTTTTCATTATAATTGCTGAATCAGACCCACCAACTCAATTTGGTTTTCCTCAACAAGTGGAGGAAAATGTTCAAATTAACTTTTTTCTCGAATTTATAGACTTCGTCATTCTTAGCGTGATATGTACATATGTGTGTGTGTGTGTGTGTGTGTGTGTGTGTGTGTGTGTACATTGTATCGTACTAGATCAATATTTTAACAAGATTGGTTCCATTCAATTTTTCGATACGACAAAGGAAATTATTTAGTGACGAAATTCATTAAATAACATCCTAAAATCCCACCCTGGCTAGAAAAGGGTGGTAACTTGTAGAAAATCCGTCCCAATTAGCCTGAGTTGCAAAAAGTGGACGTTAATAAATAATAATAATAATTATTATTATTATTATGAAGCAATGATAACTGACCATACTGTGAAATTTTTCGAAACTCGCATCATGAGTACGACCTCAATAGCTGATTTCCCTTCAGGGAAAACTGCTAAAATCGAAATGTCACGGCTACTATGAATCGAATCCAAATAAAGTACGTCACGCCGGAGCTCCGTAAACTAAGAAGATTTCCCACGTGTGCGACGCATTTGCATTTTTCATTGTATTTAATTGAGTAAAAGTTCAATTAGAACAATATTTGGTATTTAGGCTTCAAATAATGTGCTTCATAATATAATACCTTACTGTTAACATGGTATTCGTAGGAGTGGGGGTTTACAGACCGAAAAATAATAAATGAAAATATCTTGGTTAATAATCAAGATAGCGCAAAAACGTACATAAAAATATTTAACGAGCATTATATATAAAACAGGAGATGACGAAAATGAGGTCCGTTCGGAATATAAATAATTTTGTACGGACTTCAGTTTCGTCATCTTCTGGGTAGGATCGATGAACATTTGAAGAAATCTTTCGAAAATTGCGTCCTGAGTACGACCTCAATAGCTGATTTCCTTTAAGAGAAATCTGCTAATAATATATAGCCAAACGTATTTGCAGGGTAATATTCTACAAAAAAAAAAAAAATATGTTATCTATTAACGTCTATTTTGTGCTACTAAGACTAATTGGGACGGGTTATCCATAGGATTTTACCCTTTCTAGCCAAGGAGGTACTACGGACTTTATTTGGAGAGCTTGCCACTAAATAAATTCCTATATCCCAGACGAGAATCGAACTCAAGACTCTAGATTTACCATGTTAGATTAAGGCCAACGCCTTTACTCACATGTCTAACCTGATCCCCAATATTCAGCAATTGTTGTTGATATTTGTTTTCTTAAAATCGAACATTAACTGAGTTGTTTGTTTTATTTAGTTTTCACCCTCAAGTTAACCCCTTACTTCTACTCATACGATTTTCACGTAAAGGAACCGTATCAATAAACATGTGGAACCCCCAAATTTCAAAGCATCTACGTGGGATTTTTACTACAGGAGAAATAGAGAATAGAACGTTTAATGACATCTCCTTGGAATTGCAGCTTTTAGGACATCAGCTTATTTAACGCTGAATACTTGTCAGGTACCTCTTTTTAGAACGTTATTATGTATGCACAGATCTAACAAATCCAAGCGTTTAATTATTTATTATTTTATGAATATGAATACAGATAATATTTAAAACTAAAATTCTATTTTCACGAAATTTTCCATGGGATAAATGTATAAAATTAATGTAAAAAAATTAAGGATTAAATATATATACTTCTATAAATAATAAAGAAACTTTGTTTCTGATCCTTGATTAAATTAAAAACACTATTTGAAGTGAATTAGCCGAATATCTTAGATTCAAAAAATCATTAGAACTTTATGAGTATACTGAATGTGAATGCACATATCAATGATAAAAGAAGCATCTGAAGAATAGTTTAACATAACTCCAAAGTCTACATTACTACATACATATAGAAAAAGATTAGCAAACTCTCAAGTAGGACATTTGCGAATTTATGACTCCGATATAGGTTCTTATCTTGCAGAAACATTTGTGTGGGAACCTGCCTCTATAGAAATATAACAAACTATCTGAGGTACATAGAATCACTGAAGAACACACTACATTCTGTGAATATTAAGCATGCGTGTGACGTAACTACATTCTACATTGGCATAGGTTAGCTATGCGAGTCAAAGCGATCGCCTTAATCTCACTTGGCAAACCTGGAGTGGCAAATTGGATTCCTTCAATAAGAATTTATTTAGTGACGAACTCATTAAATAAAATTCGTAGTCTCACCCTGGCTAGAAAAGGGTCATAACCTGTAGATAACCCGTCCCAATTGTTCATAGTAGTAAAAAGTGGACATTAATAAATAATAATAATATCCTACATTCTTATATTTATGAGATTTTTCTCATGAGAACTCAGCTATTGGGGTAATATTCATCAAGGAAATTTTCGAAAAAAATTTCTATTCGCCATTAATCTTCCAAGTGGATGAAAAAAATTTCGAAATGCAATACGTAGTATGATGACGCGAACAATTAAGATTTAATTAATTTGATCTATACCACACTTGATATTTAACCGTTTCAGTCAACACAAATGTTCATGTTTGTTAATCACACCAGAAATTGGAGGAGGAGACGAAATTTCATCCCTATTATGAGTCTCTTCGAAAACTTCTATAGAACAATCTTGTTAATATTGATGTTCTGCAATTCTAGAACTAATACGAGTAATCTAACCAATTCTGATCATGGGTTGACAATATATTTGTTTTAACCAAAGATATACCGAGCAGAGATACTCGTAGAGATCAGCATCTCATCCTGAAATATGGCAGACCGCAGCTGTGAAACGTATACGTATATCTCTGTCAAATTTGCAAGTCTAAACCATGAGACAAAAATACCTATGGACAAAGAGCTATTCAACAGAGATAAAGGCATATTTTTGCACCAGGATAATACGTGAGGGTTTACAAAAGGGGTTGTAAAATACTAAATACCTCTGTTATAATGTGTTAGATCAATATCATACTAGCAGGTGCGAATTCTCCATAGTTTTCGCACCCACTGCCTTACGTACTTTTTCGTCATCTCCTGGGTTAAATCGATGGAAATTTGAAGAATTTTTCTAAAAAATCACTTCATGTGTACAACCTCAGTAGCTGATCTCCCTAAGAGGAATCTGCTAAAAGTAGTAAATATAGCTGAAAAATAAAGTTTAAAAAATTTAGATTACCATCAACCTGGTGGTTAGGGAGCGAAAGTTTGATGTTTCATCTAAAATTCTTTAAATACACATCGACGGTCTATAAATAATTAATTAAAATACTTTTACCTGTTTTATATTCATTGAAATATAAAGTTTAGTTCAGTAGAATTCAAGAGAAATAAAACGATAAATTATTAATGGTTTCCATTAAGTTTGTTTCAAAATTAAACAGAATAATGAAACAAATTCATTTAAATAATTAACTATAATTTAATTTTGATGAACCACTTGTTCTTTGAATTTATATTCTGTGGGAGCGAAGAAGCAAACCATATTATAAGTTGAGCTTCACCTTATCCATCGCCATTTTGTGTACAAAGTTACAGTTATGTATAACGAAGAGTAGTTAGATCCCATATATATTTCTATATATTTATCCCATATATATATATATATATATATATATATATATATATATATATATATATATATATTAGCAGATTTCCCTTAAGGGAAATCAGCTATGGAGGTCGTACTATGACGGAATTTTCAAAATTTGTCTTCAAATGTCCATCGATCCTACCTAGTAGATGACGAAAATGAGGTCCGTTCAAAACTGTACATATAAATATATATATAAATATATATATATATATATATATATATATATATATATATATATATATATATATGTTTATAGATATTCGTCTGTTACAACTCTACCGAACGTAATTATTGTTTAATCAATACCAAACTCGACAGCTGAAATCGGACCCGGGAGGGAGGATTTAGAGGGGATGAATTTCGAAAATTCGATACATCTCTGTTACTATATCTCGGATAGAAAAATTGTATATAAACAATCATATTGCAAATTAAAATTACCATAAATATTGTTCTATACATATTTAACCGAGATATTTGGAGTTTATGGTTTTCCGCTTTCAGTAAACCCCCGCTCCTACAGGTGACATATTAATAATAAGCTGATATATCATGAACCACTTCATTACAAGGTTAAATACCAAATATTGTTTTCATTGAACTTTTACATTGTGAGATATATGCAAATACGTTCAGGGGACCCCCCGCCCCCTTCTTTTGTACTTTGATTACTAATTAGCAGATTCCCCTTAAGGGAAATCAGCTATTGAGGTCGTACTCATGACGCGATTTTCGAAAAATTTCTTCAAATGTCCATCGATCCTACCCAGGAGATGACGAAAATGAGGTCCGGTCAAAATTATATATATATATATATATATATATATATATATATATATATATATATATATATTTGTCTGTTAACGCTCTAGTTGTCGCAATTTTCGTTTGATCGTTACGAAGCTCGATATTTAACTGTTTTATATAAAAAGACAGATCAAGTTCGTTAATGGCTGAAATCGGGCTAGAGGGAGGAGTTTTTTAGAGGGGGGGGGGGATTTTCGTAAATTCAAATTATGCATCGGATGGAAGAATTGTATAGAACCAATCTTATTGGAAATTAAATTTACTATAAATATTGTTATATACATTAATTCTCTATCTTGATTATTAACCAAGATATCTGCATTTTTATGAAGTCTGTGGTCGGGTATAGTTCGGATTAGGTCGGCCATTTTCGCCATTGCTCGGCTCAGGTGGAAGCTTCTTCTAACCTTACCTGTCGTTTCTAATCTTACCTTACCTTCGTTACTTTGTGAGATTTATGCAAATACTTCTGTTCGTCCGCACCCCCCCCCCTTCTTTAGTTCTTGGTCTCCTAAAATTTGAGATATTAAAATGTAAATTATTCTTACAATTCAGAAGACGTTTCAGTTGGGAATTTATTTTAATTAACTGAAAGATTTCTCATTACCGTTTGTATTTAATCATGGAGGTGTTGTGTTACCAGTATGCAGATTTCTCTATTGCTAAACTTCACATGGGAAATCTGCTAAGTTTACGCAGCCCCTGCGTGACGGACTTCTTTAGTATTGAGATAAAACTGATTCTGATTCATTACAAATTACACCACTAGCTTTAATAAATTGTTTTCAATAAAATTGTTATGTTATATTCAGATATATTTAATTAATTGTTTGTGTTTCCGGTATAATTGAGCTCTACAAGGTTGGCTGGCCTATTTCTTTACAATTCAGCCGTTTTCCGTTGTAGAGATTATTGACTTGTATTGCAAATTGACCGAATGATTTCTCATTACCGTTTATATTTATTCACTTAACATTCACTTTAGTGCTGCCAGTATGTATATTTATTGTAAACCTTCGCGTGGGAATTCTGTTTAGTTTACGCAGCGCCTGCGTGATGGACTTTTATTTTACAATGACGAGCAAAATGAAGGAGTCAGTCCCACCTTCTCAAAAACAAGGAGTTCGTTTTCCATCAAATAGAAAATTCTATTCCTTTAGTAGGAATGAGGGTTAACTGAAAGCTGACAACTAAAATAATATAAATAATTCAATTAATATTTCAAATTAGTTAAATATGAGTAGGACAACAATTTTAGGAGATTAAGTTGTTCAGTCGTATTGCGGGGTTTCTTGGTTCACTAACCGGCCGTCCAAAATGGCAAGGTCGCCATAGGCGGTGGCCAGGAGCGGAAACTGCAGCGCTAGCGTACAGGACGTACCGCTCGCTTCATGGCTGGCAGCCATTGTTCATTCTGATTTCAAGTTAAGATCACGTGCTTGAGTAGTTGGCTCCGCAAAAAAAGGGGAATAATGTTCATCTCCCACAAGTCTAGTGTCAAAAAAGGATCGCCGCAACGTAGATAAAGGTCACCGCAACCAGTTTTCATCAGCTAGAAGACAGAATTTTATTGGAAACACAAAATAACACAGGAAGGCAAAATCCACTTCATGGAAAGTATATGTTTCTCGATGGTATCTATTTCTTTATTATAATGCTAGTATTTTCTACGTAAACAATTAAATGAGTACTCATAATATAGGACCGTTCAATCATTATTTTGTGTATATACATATATTATTGGCTTGCCGCTAAAGTTTACAAACAAACAAAGGGTAACCATTGTGTTCTACCTATGTTGTACTGTCATATTTCATATAGTTAAAGTTTCTTTGTTTTCACAACATCTTTATCAATAAATGTTAATGTTTGTTTCAATTAGATTTAAGGTTAGTCCCTTAAATTAATATTCTTTTCAGGTTTAAGTTGTATAAAATTAGGGTCCTTACTGTAAAGTTTATTACATGTTATCACTTATTCAATATACTTGATTCTTTTGAGAACTCAAATAGTGACTTGTATTATTTCCCCTTATCTTTTCACCAGAATAGTAAATACTTCGGTATAATCAAGGTGAGGAAATGTATCTCTTTTAATAATTTTATTTCAGTCTAATGCTCAGTTCATATTATTAATTGTTATTAGGATATGAGTAGGAGTGGGTTTACTAAAGGCTGAAAACTAAAAAAATCCAAATATCTCGATTAATATTAATCTTAGAGAAAATATGTATATAACAACATTTATAGCCAATTTTATTTATTTATTTATTAACGTTCACTTTTTGCAACTTAGGCTAATCGGGACGGGTTATCTACAGGTTACCACCCTTTTCTAGCCAGGATGGGATTTTAGGACGTTATTTAATGAATTTCGTCACTAAATAATTTCCTTTGCCCAGGCAAGAATCCACTCTAGGTTTACCATGTGAGATAAAGGTCAACGCTTTAACTCGCATGGCTAACCTGAGCCCCTTATAGCCAATTAAATTACAATAAGATTAGTTCCATAAACTTTTTCGACCCGACGTGTAGTACGGAGAAATTTCGAATTTTCTAAACTCTCCAGGTCTTAACAACCCCCCCCCACCCCCCAATTTTAGCCGTTATTAAACTTAAACTTCAGTTTGGCTTGTATTTTTGTAAACGCTAATATATCAAGTAGTTAGTTATATTCTAATGTATTTTGGCTACATCCATATCTATACTTTTGATAAATAATATAGTAATAATAATTGGCTACATCCATATTTATACTTTTGATAAATAATATAGTAATAATAATTGGATACATCCATATCTATACTTTTGATAAATAATATAGTAATAATAATTGGCTACATTCATATCTATACTTTTGATAAATAATATAGTAATAATAATTGGCTACATTCATATCTATACTTTTGATAAATAATATAGTAATAATAATTGGCTACATCCATATCTATACTTTTGATAAATAATATAGTAATAATAATTGGCTACATCCATATCTATACTTTTGATAAATAATATAGTAATAATAATTGGCTACATCCATATCTATACTTTTGATAAATAATATAGTAATAATAATTGGCTACATCCATATCTATACTTTTGATAAATAATATAGTAATAATAATTGGCTACATCCATATCTATAATTTTGATAAACTTTATGAGCTCTTTATTATATTTATTAAATAATATATGAGGTGGTTCTGACTAATTATATCCGTTTAAAATTATGTTCATTATGAAATTAGATGTGTTTTGATTAATCTCAACAATCTTTATTTTGAAATGTCTTTGATTTGATATGTTGTCTGTGTGTCGCAAGTACATTTGTCATTGTCTGGAATTTTAAATCATGTTAAATAATATCCTGTCTGCATGCAACCCCTTCGTGACGGACTTATTTCTTATAACTAACGAAATATGTTACGCCACGATTTTATTACTCTCTCTAACTCAAAAATTTAATATTTATCTGAAACTTTTAACTGTTGTAAAGGAAATGAATACTCACCAGAACATTTGGAGGCATTGTGAGAACCCTAACAACAGTTTCAGCAATGTCGTCGGCCGATAGAAACGGTACATCCTTGTATTCCTTGTTGGGGTATGCCTCCATCCAACCTCCTACGCTCCCAATCTCTGCTGCTACTGCTCCGGGAGATATCATCTAGGACAAAATGTAATAATAATAAGAAAGGTCGCTTATTATCGCTATAATCCTCAAAAATTATTGGAAAAAGGTATTATAAAGATGTATTGGGACGAAGCGATGATAACTGACCATACTGTGCATCATAACAAACCGGATACTGCCAGAATCGAGCGAAAAATTTTAAATCCCCCATAACATGTCACAATCACAAACTCCATATCGGTTGGATTTTCCCCCGATATGGATTTTACTCCAGTTTTCAATGAGTATAAATCTCCCCCCGTAATAATTAAAATAAAGAGGAATACAAACTGAAATTTGTCATAGTTACGGCTATTATAGTAAGTTCATGTGGACTCGTGCCAAAAACGACAATAGCAGGCACCAAGAATTTAAATCTGCCAACAACAATTATAAAAGAAGCACAACAAGGGGTACTTCTTGATACTGCAAGAATTGTTGAACATTTTTAAATTCTCCATATTATGTCACAATCACAAACTCCATATCGGTTGGATTTTCCCCCAATATGGGTTTTATTCCAGTTTTTACTGAGTATAAACCACCCCATAATAATAAGTTTAGTTTTGGGTGTTTTAATTTACTTACATATCCAACAGCAACAGTGCAAATATCATTGGGGACACTGGAGGAGACTTTCTTAACAAGTAATGCCTAACTTTTATTTATATATTTGTATTTACTTTCATATATATTGTATACATTTTCAAATTCGGTATTCATAATTAATATCAAATTCATAAATGTAAAAGCCTATATAAATGTAAATATAGAGTTGTGAGTTCGATTAGAGACGAACTCATTAAATAAAATCTTTACCCCCACCCTGGCTAGAAAATGGCGGTATCATATAGATAGCCCTTCCCAAGTAGCCGTTCAAACTTAATATGTAAATTAAAAACAAAAACAGATAACATAAAATAAAATTAAACCACTAAAACCTAAAATCAAATATTAAGCGTTTATAAGACGTAATTTAAAAATCATGTTAGAAATAAATGAAAAAATAATACCGGAGGAAGTGTCCAGGAGAGAATAAAAAAAAACAATGGAAAAATACAAAGAATCTAATAAGTGTGAATGACGAACTCAAGGCTGAAAACAAATAACTACCTTAATATTCAGATTATAGAAAAAAGTATAGAATAAAAAAAAAAGTTGCATGATATTAAATGATTAACAAGAATGATTATATACTGTTGGGAGTATTATTAAGTGCTATATGTTATATAATCTAATGCTATTAGGTTCAGAATAAATCTTGTTGTATAACAAATATTCTGATTCTCAATATCTTACATTGGCGATGCGCAACGACGAAAAGTTGGGAGGAGAGTTTCAAGGAAGAAACACGAAATCAAGTAATATTCTATTTCCAAATTGATGCTTTCGACCCGAAAACCGAAGACCGGGTCTATTATTTAGAAAGATTTCAGTTGAAACTTCGGGTGAATTCCATCTCGACAGGTTCGGCGGTTGCCCAGGATTTGCTGTTGTCGATGATAGGAAGAGCATCATTCAAGGTAATAGCCGATCACTGCCGCCCTCCGAAGATAAGCAATCAAGAATACTCTGATATATTAGTGGAAATGAGCAGTTATTTTGAGAAAAAATATAGTCCCCCAGGGACAACGCTTAGCCCATAAGGGAGGATGATAAGTGTGTTTCTCAGTTTTTGAACTCATTACGGGCTCTGGGCGGCTTCTTTGAATTTGAAGCATCTCTTAATAAAAGATTAAGAGATCAGTTGATACAAGTTATTAATAACTCTGTCTGGCAAAAGGAATTGTTGCGTTTGCATCCGACGGCAGACAGTGGTTTGCCAGAAGCAGAATCTTAAATTTAAGAAGAGCTGATGCTAAATTTAAAAACAGTCTTCAAGTGGACAGGGATGTGTGTGGTGTTAACGAGAGGTCCCATGAGCGGAACGAAAATAATTCTGGGACTACTAGTACCGGGGGAACATGTGACTCATGTGGATGGCTTTCACTTAGGGAATACCAGTGATGTCCAGCTAAGGGATATGTGGGAAGGTTGGAGGATCGTGAAGAGGCTTGGAGTAGTCTAGTGCAAGTTGACTACCAGGAACATCGACGTCACGCTGAACAACTTCGCCACAGGACAGTTGCTGTCTAGTGGGGGAGGAGTGTTGGAAGTAATATTAAGTTTCATATGTTTTATTTCATACAACTAGGAATATTCTCGTGATGCTCGTTTTGTGACAAATAATATTCACGTCTCCAAAGATATAGTGAGTTGCAGTTTTACACCAATTAATGGCTTGTAATTCATTTTCTTTTCGTTATGTACATAACAATAAAAGTCTACTTCCAAAACCATTGTCCAAGGATCTCTAGAATTCCTCAACATTTGAGAGGCGTGTAACAAGGTTTTGTAATTCCTCAACACTTGAGAGGTGTGTAACAAGGTTTTGTAATTTCTCAACACGAGACGTGTGTAACAAGGTTCTATAATTCCTCAACATTTGAGAGGTGTGTAACAAGGTTTTATACTTCCTCAACATTTGAGAGGTGTGTAACAAGGTTCTATAATTCCTCAACATTTGAGAGGTGTGTAACAAGGTTTTGTAATTCCTCAACACTTGAGAGGTGTGTAACAAGGTTTTGTAATTCCTCAACACTTGAGAGGTGTGTAACAAGGTTTTATACTTCCTCAACACTTGAGAGATGTGTAATAATGTTTTGTAATTCCTCAACATTTGAGAGGTGTGTAACAAGGTCTTGTAATTCCTCAAGATTTGAGAGGTGTGTAACAAGGTTTTGTAATTCCTCAACATTTGAGAGGTGTGTAACAAGGTCTTGTAATTCCTCAAGATTTGAGAGGTGTGGAACAAGGTTTTGTAATTCCTCAGCATTTGAGAGGTGTGTAACAAGGTTCTGTAATTCCTCAACATTTGAGAGGTGTCTAGCAAGGTTTTGTAATTCCTCAAAATTTGAGAGGTGTGTAACAAGGTCATGTAATTCCTCAACATTTGATAGGTGTGTAACAAGGTTTTGTAATTCCTCAACACTTGAGAGGTGTGTAACAAGGTTTTATACTTCCTCAACATTTGAGAGGCGTGTAACAACGTCTTGTAATTCCTCAAGATTTGAGAGGTGTGGAACAAGGTCTTGTAATTCCTCAAGATTTGAGAGGTGTGGAACAAGGTTTTTTAATTCCTCAAAATTTGAGAGGTGTGTAACAAGGTTCTTTATTTCCTCAACATTTGAGAGGTGTGTAACAAGGTTTTTTAATTCCTCAACATTTGAGAGGTGTGTAACAAGGTTTTGTAATTCCTCAACATTTGAGAGGTGTGTAACAAGGTTTTGTAATTCCTCAACATTTGAGAGGTGTGTAACAAGGTTTTGTAATTCCTCAACATTTGAGAGGTGTGTAACAAGGTTTTGTAATTCCTCAACATTTGAGAGGTGTGTAACAAGGTTTTGTAATTCCTCAACATTTGAGAGGTGTGTAACAAGGTTCTATAATTCCTCAACAATTGAGAGGTGTGTAACAAGGTCTTGTAATTCCTCAAGATTTGAGAGGTGTGGAACAAGGTTTTGTAATTCCTCAACACTTGAGAGGTGTGTAACAAGGTCATGTATTTCCTCAACATTTGATAGGTGTGTAACAAGGTTCTGCAATTCCTCAACATTTGAGAGGTGTGTAACAAGGTTTTATACTTCCTCAACATTTGAGAGGTGTGTAACAAGGTTTTGTAATTCCTCAACATTTGAGAGGTGTGTAACAAGGTTTTGTAATTCCACAACAATTGAGAGGTGTGTAACAAGGTTGTGTAATTCCTCAACATTTGAGAGGTGTGTAACAAGGTTTTGTAATTCCTCAACTTGAGAGGTGTGTAACAAGGTTTTGTAATTCCTCAACATTTGAGAGGTGTGTAACAAGGTTTCTTAATTCCTCAACATTTGAGAGGTGTGGAACAAGGTTTTGTAATTCCTCAACAATTGAGAGGTGTGTAACAAGGTTTTGTAATTCCTCAACACTTGAGAGGTGTGTAACAAGGTTTTATAGTTCCTCAACATTTGAGAGGTGTTTAACAAGGTTTTGTAATTCCTAAAAATTTGAGAGGTGTGTTACAAGGTCATGTATTTCCTCAACATTTGATAGGTGTGTAACAAGGTTTTTTAATTCCTCAACATTTGAGAGGTGTGTAACAAGGTTTTGTAATTCCTCAACACTTGAGAGGTGTGTAACAAGGTTTTATACTTCCTCAACATTTGAGAGGTGTGTAACAAGGTTTTATACTTCCTCAACATTTGAGAGGTGTGTAACAAGGTTTTGTAATTCCTCAACACTTGAGAGGTGTGTAACAAGGTTTTGTAATTCCTCAACACTTGAGAGGTGTGTAACAAGGTTTTATACTTCCTCAACATTTGAGAGGTGTGTAACAAGGTTTTGTAATTCCTCAACACTTGAGAGGTGTGTAACAAGGTTCTATAATTCCTCAACATTTGAGAGGTGTGTAACAAGGTTTTATACTTCCTCAACATTTGAGAGGTGTGTAACAAGGTTTTGTAATTCCTCAACATTTGAGAGGTGTGTAACAAGGTTTTGTAATTCCTCAACACTTGAGAGGTGTGTAACAAGGTTTTATACTTCCTCAACATTTGAGAGGTGTGTAACAAGGTTTTGTAATTCCTCAACACTTGAGAGGTGTGTAACAAGGTTTTGTAATTCCTCAACAGTTGAGAGGTGTGTAACAGTTTTGTAATCCTCAACATTTGAGAGGTGTGTAACAAGGTTTTGTAATTCCTCAACATTTGAGAGGTGTGTAACAAGGTTTTATACTTCCTCAACATTTGAGAGTGTGTAACAAGGTTTTGTAAATTCCTCAACATTTGAGAGGGTGTGTAACAAGGTTTTGTAATTCCTCAACATTTGAGAGGTGTGTAACAAGGTTTTGTAATTCCTCAACACTTTGAGAGGTGTGTAACAAGGTTTTGTAATTCCTCAACATTTGAGAGGTGTGTAACAAGGTTTTGTAATTCCTCAACATTTGAGAGGTGTGTAACAAGGTTTTATACTTCCGAACATTTGAGAGGTGTGTAACAAGGTTCTATAATTCCTCAACATTTGAGAGGTGTGTAACAAGGTTTTATACTTCCTCAACATTTGAGAGGTGTGTAACAAGGTTATGTAATTCCTCAACACTTGAGAGGTGTGTAACAAGGTTCTATAATTCCTCAACATTTGAGAGGTGTGTAATATAGTTTTGTAATTCCTCAACATTTGAGAGGTGTGTAACAAGGTTTTGTAATTCCTCAACATTTGAGAGGTGTGTAACAAGGTTCTGTAATTCCTCAACACTTGAGAGGTGTGTAACAAGGTTTTATAATTCCTCAACATTTGAGAGGTGTGTAACAAGGTTTTGTAATTCCTCAACATTTGAGAGGTGTGTAACAAGGTTTTAATTCCTCAACATTTGAGAGGTGTGTAACAAGGTTTTGTAATTCCTCAACATTTGAGAGGTGTGTAACAAGGTTTTGTAATTCCTCAACATTTGAGAGGTGTGTAACAAGGTTTTGTAATTCCTCAACATTTGAGAGGTGTGTAACAAGGTTTGTAATTCCTCAACATTTGAGAGGTGTGTAACAAGGTTTTGTAATTCCTCAATATTTGAGAGGTGTGTAACAAGGTTTTATACTTCGTCAACATTTGAGAGGTGTGTAACAAGGTCTTGTAATTCCTCAAGATTTGAGAGGTGTGTAACAAGGTTTTATACTTCCTCAACATTTGAGAGGCGTGTAACAAGGTTTTGTAATTCCTCAACACTTGAGAGGTGTGTAACAAGGTTTATACTTCCTCAACATTTGAGAGGGTGTGTAACAAGGTTTTGTAATTCCTCAACATTTGAGAGGTGTGTAACAAGGTTTTGTAATTCCTCACATTTGAGAGGTGTGTAACAAGGTTTTGTAATTCCTCAACATTTGAGAGGTGTGTAACAAGGTTTTATAATTCATCAACTCTTTAGACATGTGTAAAATCGTTTTGTAATTCCTCATCGTTTGTGAGGTGTGTAGCAAGGTTTTGTAATTCCTCAACATTTGAGAGGTGTGTAACAAGGTTTTAACTTCCTCAACATTTGAGAGGTGTGTAACAAGGTTTTGTAATTCCTCATTGAGAGGTGTGTAACAAGGTTTTGTAATTCCTCAACATTTGAGAGGTGTGTAACAAGGTTTTGTAATTCCTCAACATTTGAGAGGTGTGTAACAAGGTTTTTAATTCCTCAACATTTGAGAGGTGTGTAACAAGGTTTTGTAATTCCTCAACATTTGAGAGGTGTGTAACAAGGTTTCCTCAACATTTGAGAGGTGTGTAACAAGGTTTGTAATTCCTCAACATTTGAGAGGTGTGTAACAAGGTTTTATACTTCCTCAACATTTGAGAGGTGTGTAACAAGGTTTTGTAATTCCTCAAGATTTGAGAGGTGTGTAACAAGGTTTTATAATTCCTCAACATTTGAGAGGAGTGTAACAAGGTTTTGTAATTCCTCAACACTTGAGAGGTGTGTAACAAGGTTTTGTAATTCCTCAACATTTGAGAGGTGTGTAACAAGGTCTTGTAATTCCTCAAGATTTGAGAGGTGTGGAACAAGGTTTTGTAATTCCTCAACATTTGAGAGGTGTGTAACAAGGTTTTTGTAATTCCTCAACATTTGAGAGGTGTGTAACAAGGTTTTGTAATTCCTCAACACTTGAGAGAGGTGTGTAACAAGGTTTTGTAATTCCTCAACATTTGATAGGTGTGTAACAAGGTTCTGCAATTCCTCAACATTTGAGAGGTGTGTAACAAGGTTTTATACTTCCTCAACATTTGAGAGGTGTGTAACAAGGTTTTGTAATTGCTCAATATTTGAGAGGTGTGTAACAAGGTTTTATACTTCGTCAACATTTGAGAGGCGTGTAACAAGGTCTTGTAATTCCTCAACATTTGAGCGGAGTGTAACAAGGTTTTGTAATTCTTCAACACTTGAGAGGTGTGTAACAAGGTTCTATAATTCCTCAACATTTGAGAGGTGTCTAGCAAGGTTTTGTAATTCCTCAAAATTTGAGAGGTGTGTAACAAGGTTTTATACTGCCTCAACATTTGAGAGGTGTGTAACAAGGTTCTGTAATTCCTCAACACTTGAGAGATGTGTAATATAGTTTTGTAATTCCTCAACATTTGAGAGGTGTCTAGCAAGGTTTTGTAATTCCTCAAAATTTGAGAGGTGTGTAACAAGGTCATGTATTTCCTCAACATTTGATAGGTGTGTAACAAGGTTTTTTAATTCCTCAACATTTGAGAGGTGTGTAACAAGGTTTTATACTTCCTCAACATTTGAGAGGTGTGTAACAAGGTCTTGTAATTCCTCAAGATTTGAGAGGTGTGTAACAAGGTTTTATACTTCCTCAACATTTGAGAGGCGTGTAACAAGGTTTTGTAATTCCTCAACACTTGAGAGGTGTGTAACAAGGTTCTATAATTCCTCAACATTTGAGAGGTGTGTAACAAGGTCTTATAATTCCTCAAGATTTGAGAGGTGTGGAACAAGGTTTTGTAATTCCTCAGCATTTGAGAGGTGTGGAACAAGGTTTTGTAATTCCTCAGCATTTGAGAGGTGTGTAACAAGGTTCTGTAATTCCTCAACATTTGAGAGGTGTGTAACAAGGTCATGTATTTCCTCAACATTTGAGAGGTGTGTAACAAGGTTTTATACTTCCTCAACATTTGAGAGGTGTGTAACAAGGTTTTATACTGCCTCAACATTTGAGTGGTGTGTAACAAGGTTTTGTAATTGCTCAATATTTGAGAGGTGTGTAACAAGGTTTTATACTTCGTCAACATTTGAGAGGTGTGTAACAAGGTCTTGTAATTCCTCAACATTTGAGAGGTGTGTAACAAGGTTTTGTAATTCCTCAACACTTGAGAGGTGTGTAACAAGGTTTTATACTTCCTCAACATTTGAGAGGTGTGTAACAAGGTTTTGTAATTCCTCAACACTTGAGAGGTGTGTAACAAGGTTTTGTAATTCCTCAACACTTGAGAGGTGTGTAACAAGGTTTTATACTTCCCGAACATTTGAGAGGTGTGTAACAAGGTTATGTAATTCCTCAATACTTGAGAGGTGTGTAACAAGGTTCTATAATTCCTCAACATTTGAGAGGTGTGTAACAAGGTTCTATAATTCCTCAACATTTGAGAGGTGTGTAACAAGGTTTTATACTTCCTCAACATTTGAGAGGTGTGTAACAAGGTTTTGTAATTCCTCAACACTTGAGAGGAGTGTAACAAGGTTTTATACTTCCTCAACATTTGAGAGGTGTGTAACAAGGTTTTGTAATTCCTCAACATTTGAGAGGTGTGTAACAAGGTCATGTATTTCCTCAACATTTGAGAGGTGTGTAACAAGGTTTTGTAATTGCTCAATATTTGAGAGGTGTGTAACAAGGTTTTATACTTCGTCAACATTTGAGAGGTGTGTAACAAGGTCTTGTAATTCCTCAAGATTTGAGAGGTGTGGAACAAGGTTTTGTAATTCCTCAACACTTGATAGGTGTGTAACAAGGTTTTGTAATTCCTCAACACTTGAGAGGTGTGTAACAAGGTTTTATACTTCCCGAACATTTGAGAGGTGTGTAACAAGGTTTTATACTTCCTCAACATTTGAGAGGTGTGTAACAAGGTTTTGTAATTCCTCAACATTTGAGAGGTGTGTAACAAGGTTTTGTAATTCCTCAACACTTGAGAGGTGTGTAACAAGGTTTTATACTTCCTCAACATTTGAGAGGTGTGTAACAAGGTTTTGTAATTCCTCAACATTTGAGAGGTGTGTAACAAGGTTTTGTAATTCCTCAACACTTGAGAGGTGTGTAACAAGGTTTTTATACTTCCCAACATTTGAGAGGTGTGTAACAAGGTTTTTATACTTCCTCAACATTTGAGAGGTGTGTAACAAGGTTATGTAATTCCTCAACACTTGAGAGGTGTGTAACAAGGTTCTATAATTCCTCAACATTTGAGAGGTGTGTAACAAGGTTTTATACTGCCTCAACATTTGAGAGGTGTGTAACAAGGTTTTGTAATTGCTCAATATTTGAGAGGTGTGTAACAAGGTTTTATACTTCGTCAACATTTGAGAGGTGTGTAACAAGGTCTTGTAATTCCTCAACATTTGAGAGGTGTGTAACAAGGTCTTATAATTCCTCAAGATTTGAGAGGTGTGGAACAAGGTTTTGTAATTCCTCAGCATTTGAGAGGTGTGGAACAAGGTTTTGTAATTCCTCAGCATTTGAGAGGTGTGTAACAAGGTTCTGTAATTCCTCAACACTTGAGAGATGTGTAATAATGTTTTGTAATTCCTCAACATTTGAGAGGTGTCTAGCAAGGTTTTGTAATTCCTCAAAATTTGAGAGGTGTGTAACAAGGTTTTATACTGCCTCAACATTTGAGAGGTGTGTAACAAGGTTTTGTAATTGCTCAATATTTGAGAGGTGTGCAACAAGGTTTTATACTTCGTCAACATTTGAGAGGCGTGTAACAAGGTCTTGTAATTCCTCAAGATTTGAGAGGTGTGGAACAAGGTTTTGTAATTCCTCAGCATTTGAGAGGTGTGGAACAAGGTTTTGTAATTCCTCAGCATTTGAGAGGTGTGTAACAAGGTCATGTATTTCCTCAACATTTGAGAGGTGTGTAACAAGGTTTTTTAATTCCTCAACATTTGAGAGGTGTGTAACAAGGTTTTGTAATTCCTCAACACTTGAGAGGTGTGTAACAAGGTTTTATACTTCCTCAACATTTGAGAGGTGTGTAACAAGGTCTTGTAATTCCTCAAGATTTGAGAGGTGTGGAACAAGGTTTTGTAATTCCTCAACACTTGAGAGGTGTGTAACAAGGTTTTGTAATTCCTCAACACTTGAGAGGTGTGTAACAAGGTTTTATACTTCCCGAACATTTGAGAGGTGTGTAACAAGGTTTTATACTTCCTCAACATTTGAGAGGTGTGTAACAAGGTTTTGTAATTCCTCAACATTTGAGAGGTGTGTAACAAGGTTTTGTAATTCCTCAACACTTGAGAGGTGTGTAACAAGGTTTTATACTTCCTCAACATTTGAGAGGTGTGTAACAAGGTTTTGTAATTCCTCAACACTTGAGAGGTGTGTAACAAGGTTTTGTAATTCCTCAACACTTGAGAGGTGTGTAACAAGGTTTTATACTTCCCGAACATTTGAGAGGTGTGTAACAAGGTTTTATACTTCCTCAACATTTGAGAGGTGTGTAACAAGGTTATGTAATTCCTCAACACTTGAGAGGTGTGTAACAAGGTTCTATAATTCCTCAACATTTGAGAGGTGTGTAACAAGGTTCTATAATTCCTCAACATTTGAGAGGTGTGTAACAAGGTTTTGTAATTGCTCAATATTTGAGAGGTGTGTAACAAGGTTTTATACTTCGTCAACATTTGAGAGGTGTGTAACAAGGTCTTGTAATTCCTCAACATTTGAGAGGTGTGTAACAAGGTCTTATAATTCCTCAAGATTTGAGAGGTGTGGAACAAGGTTTTGTAATTCCTCAGCATTTGAGAGGTGTGGAACAAGGTTTTGTAATTCCTCAGCATTTGAGAGGTGTGTAACAAGGTTCTGTAATTCCTCAACACTTGAGAGATGTGTAATAATGTTTTGTAATTCCTCAACATTTGAGAGGTGTCTAGCAAGGTTTTGTAATTCCTCAAAATTTGAGAGGTGTGTAACAAGGTTTTATACTGCCTCAACATTTGAGAGGTGTGTAACAAGGTTTTGTAATTGCTCAATATTTGAGAGGTGTGTAACAAGGTTTTATACTTCGTCAACATTTGAGAGGTGTGTAACAAGGTCTTGTAATTCCTCAAGATTTGAGAGGTGTGGAACAAGGTTTTGTAATTCCTCAACATTTGAGAGGTGTGTAACAAGGTTTTGTAATTCCTCAACATTTGAGAGGTGTGTAACAAGGTTCTGTAATTCCTCAACACTTGAGAGATGTGTAATATAGTTTTGTAATTCCTCAACATTTGAGAGGTGTCTAGCAAGGTTTTGTAATTCCTCAAAATTTGAGAGGTGTGTAACAAGGTCATGTATTTCCTCAACATTTGATAGGTGTGTAACAAGGTTTTGTAATTGCTCAATATTTGAGAGGTGTGTAACAAGGTTTTATACTTCGTCAACATTTGAGAGGTGTGTAACAAGGTCTTGTAATTCCTCAAGATTTGAGAGGTGTGGAACAAGGTTTTGTAATTCCTCAGCATTTGAGAGGTGTGTAACAAGGTTTTGTAATTCCTCAACATTTGAGAGGTGTGTAACAAGGTTCTATAATTCCTCAACATTTGAGAGGTGTGTAACAAGGTTTTGTAATTCCTCAACATTTGAGAGGTGTGTAACAAGGTTTTGTAATTCCTCAACATTTGAGAGGTGTGTAACAAGGTTTTATACTGCCTCAACATTTGAGAGGTGTGTAACAAGGTTTTGTAATTGCTCAATATTTGAGAGGTGTGTAACAAGGTTTTATACTTCGTCAACATTTGAGAGGTGTGTAACAAGGTCTTGTAATTCCTCAAGATTTGAGAGGTGTAGAACAAGGTTTTGTAATTCCTCAGCATTTGAGAGGTGTGGAACAAGGTTTTGTAATTCCTCAGCATTTGAGAGGTGTGTAACAAGGTTCTGTAATTCCTCAACACTTGAGAGATGTGTAATAATGTTTTGTAATTCCTCAACATTTGAGAGGTGTCTAGCAAGGTTTTGTAATTCCTCAAAATTTGAGAGGTGTGTAACAAGGTCATGTATTTCCTCAACATTTGATAGGTGTGTAACAAGGTTCTGCAATTCCTCAAAATTTGAGAGGTGTGTAACAAGGTCATGTATTTCCTCAACATTTGATAGGTGTGTAACAAGGTTCTGCAATTCCTCAAAATTTGAGAGGTGTGTAACAAGGTCATGTATTTCCTCAACATTTGATAGGTGTGTAACAAGGTTCTGCAATTCCTCAACATTTGAGAGGTGTGTAACAAGTTCATGTATTTCCACAACATTTGAGAGGTGTGTAACAAGGTTTTGCAATTAATGTAATTTACGGGGGCTCAGGTTAGCCGTGAGTTAAACCGTAAACATTAATCGCACTTGGTAAACCTAGAGTGGCGAATTCGATTCCCGCCTAGGCAATTGGAATTTATTTAGTGACGGAATTCATTAAATAAAATCCTTAGACCCACCCTGGCTAGAAAATGGTGGTAACCTGTAGATAACCCGTCCCAATTAGGCTTAGTTGCATAAAGTGGACGTTAGTAAATAATTTAATTTAAGTTTGTAATTTACGAAGCCGGGGGTTTTAAAGTTAAAAACCAGAATAATATTTATTGCGTAAGTTGTTGGTCCTTTGCATCGTCCTAATAACTGTTATTTCAATGCGGAACTTGGTATTTAATCGTTACATGTAAAACTGAAAGTCAGGTCTTTTCGTGGCCAAGTTACCGAGGTGCAATTTTAAAAAGTCGGTCACGCAAGGGCTGCGTAAACTAAGCAGATTTCCCACGTGAAGTTATACAATAGGAAAATCTCCATACGAGAGCCGAACAGTTGCGGCAATGGGCCGAACTAGCTTTTGGCGGGAAACAGTCATCCCTTATCGACCTCAATAGCTGATTTCCCTTAAGGGGAATCTGCTAAAATGATATGGAACGTTTCCCTAAACAAAATCCCTTAGACGTTGGATGCCGTACGTATGTAGGACGACTATAGTACTATTGTAAAACGAGCAGTTTATTAAGAAAGGGTTTTTAATCTGAAAGCTCCTTTTGTGGAACTACTCCGGCGTAAGGGAGATACGAATAAAAAAGTTTTGGCGGTTTCCGTTGATTGAAATCCTTGAATGATGAATGGACGAGTAAACAGTGAGTATTGTATATTTCCTGATAAATAATTACTTCTAAGCCCGAGGGAAATCATAGTTGAAAGCGCGAGGGGTATATCCCGAACTCCACGGGGAAATACAACACTTTCTGATGAACTTAATCCCTTGATATGCAATGCCCATTACTGTGATGAAATACAAAAAAAAAGTACGCCATGCAGGTTCTCCATTAAGCATATTTCCCACCCACAGGAATATGACTCGATGAAGTTCTCACCTTACCATCTATTCTATACTAGCTCAGATACCCGGCTTCGCCCGGGAATTCATTTGAGGCTGAACGCTGATGGTATTTTTTTGTCAAGGCTTTACTTTACACAATTTTTTGACATTTACCCATCCGTGTCATTAGAGTTTATACCTGGATTTTTAAATAATAAAATTAATTTTTTATGTAAGACTTTACTGTCCTCCATATTGTCATATTTCCCGTCTCCTGTGCATTATGCATAGCTTTGTATTATTAAGGTCAAAATATTACCATAGATTTGAATTAATTAATTTAAACACATACCGAGTATTATTTAGTTCGGGTGAGCCTTTTGTGCCAAATAAAATTGTTCACTTCCGCTTAAGGTTTTAGCGTATATCTCGTTTATTATTCGGCATACCAAAAAAGTGTTTATAACAAAAGTTACTCTAAATAACGAAGTAAACAACTTTTGTCATGTTCATATTTGCCGAAAAACCAATAGGAAACGAAATATCGCTATTTTTAAAATCTGGCCACCCTTACAACCCCCACTCCTGCCCGTCCTTAGAAATGTTGGTATGGCTTATTATAATAGAGGCGTTAGTGCTAATACAAATACCTAGTTTTATTTAATTCGGTTGAGTCTTTTGTGCCAAATAAAATTGTTTACTTCCGCTATAGGTTTTAGCGTATATCTCGTTTATAATTCGGTATACGAAAAAAGTGTATATAACAAAAGTTACTCTAAATAATAAAGTAAACAACTTTTGTGTGTTCATATTTGCCGAAAAACCAATAGGAAACGAAATATCACTATTTTTAAATTCAGGCCTCCATTACAACCCCCACTCCCGTTCGTATCAGAGAATATTAATATAGCATATGTCCGACTTCTGGCTCTGAGCCACCTCCTCATCAATTTTCAGCCATATCGGTATAGCCGTTCTTGAGTTATAAATAGTGTAACTGACACGACTTTCTTTTATATATATATATATAGATTTCTCCCAAAGTAAGTCGCCTATATAAACAGGAATTAAAATGTTACTCGACTTGAGATGTTCACTCATAGTAGCTAGTAACTAAACATTTACTGAGGTACTTAATGTGAACATGGAATGAGTTGAATTGAAGGTCACCAAGTGATGAATCTAACAAAATACAATTAACGTGTATAAAACAATTGTTGCTGAACATTAAAATTCCAACAACTTTTCCAATATATAGTTTTTCGATCAAACTCATAGTAACGAAGATAATTTGAATTTTTAATTATTATCTCCTAAACCTCCCCTCCCCAAGGCCGATTTCAGCATTTGCCTAGTATAATAATCTTTAGCTTTCCATGAAACGGTTAAATATCGAATAAGGTTTTATATGTTGGAAGCTTTGAACGGGCCACATTTTCGTCATCTCCTGGTAAGAATCGATGGAGATTTGAAGAAATATATTTCGTAAAACACCTCGTGACTACAACCTCATTAGCTGATTTCCATGAAGGAAAATCTCCTAAAAGCCTTTGAAGGAAAATTTATATTATATTTATCGGCATTGCTGGGGTTCGTATCAATGTTATGGGGGTAAAGTGAAGTTGGAATATATAATGTTAAATTACTTTCAAAATCATTCCATTTTGAGCAAAACTGAGTAGCATTAGCACTGTACCTATAGGTAAAAAATCAAAACAATAGTTGTAGAAAATTATAATCTCTGACTTGACTATTGACTTACATTTAAAAATTAATTCCAAAATTTTTAAGACAGACCATTCCTTCCATGTTTGATTCACGGGGTGGGGGAATCTGCAATACATAATCTGTTCTTTTAAAGTGAACCCACCTTTCCTTCTTACTATACACTAACGTTAGTAGAAGTCCTAGTAGCAGGTTTTTTTTTTTTTCGAAAGATCTTATCAAAGTTGAAGTTGAACGCTCTAGTGGTCACAATTTTTGATTGATCGTTACTAAACGCAATATTTAAACGTTTATGTAAAAAGAAAGACCAAGTACGTAAATGGCTGGAATCGGACCAGAGGGAGGGGGAGGGTTAGAGGGGTAGAATTACGAAAATTCTTAATATCTCCGTTATTATGCGTCGGATTGAAAAATTGTATAAAACCATTCTTATTGGAAATTTAATTTCCTATAAATGTTGTTATGTGTATGTTTTCACTATCTTGATTATTAATTGAGATATTTGCACGAATTTGCATTTATCTCAATACTTAAAAGTTCAATGAGAACAATATTTGGTATTTAAGCTTCAAATAAAGTGTTTCGTAACATAATAAAATATTGTTAATATGAGATGAGTAGGAGTGGAAGGATATTCAAGATAGTGAAAAAATTTACATACAGTATTTATAGAACATTACATTTGTAATAAGATTACTTCTATACACTTTTTCGATCCGAGGCATAATAACAGAGATATTAAGAATTTTCGAAATTCTCCTTCTCTATTGAACTTGATCTTTCTTTTTGTATAAAACGATTATGTATCAAGTTTGGTAACGATAAGACAAAACTTCCGACCGCTAGAGCGGGAACAGATTAATATACATATATATATATATATATATATATATATATATATATATATATATATATATGTGTGTGTGTGTGTGTGTGTGTGTGTGTGTGTGTGTGTGTGTGTGTGTGTGTGTGTGTGTGTGTGTGTGTGCGTGTGAGTGTGTGTGTGTGTGTGTGTGTGTGTGTGTGTGTGTGTGTGTGTACATACAGCTTTTAACGGACCTCATTTTTGCCATCTCCTGGGTAGGATCGAGGGACATTTGACTGGATTGAGAACCGAAAACTAAAAACAACAAATGTCTCAGTAAATAATCAATATAGTAAAAACATGTGCATAACAACATTTATATAGCCTTACATTTGCAATTAGATTGGGTCTACACAATTTTTCGGTCCGACGCATAACGGAGATATTAAGAATTTTCGATACTCTCTCCCTCTGGACACCCCCTCTCCCTTGTCCGAATTGAACCGTTAACGAATTTGAACTTTCTTTCGAAAATCGCGTCATGAGTACGAACTCAAAAGCTGATTTCCCTTATAGGAATACAGCAAAAAGAGATGTTAATGAATCACTGATACATATAACCAGTTCACAACATGATATTTTTTAAAATGGCATTCAATGTATTATAAAGCTCATAAACACACACACGCTCAAGTATGTACATATACATTTTAAAGGTCTGGAATGTTCCTCAATTAGGAAAATGTTATTTTAATAAGCGTACTATACACCATCGTCAACTACTCTATATACTATTTATTTTTTCTACTATTAAAAATAAAGCCTTGGCGGCTATAAATTATCAGTAAGTATAGTAATTTAAGAGTAGAATGAATGACTTACAGTGACTCTGATTTTCGGTTTAACCTCATCGAGTTCGGCACGGATTCCTTCAGTGATGAGACGAAGTGCGTGCTTAGATGCGCAGTAGACGTGCTTACCCACCACTTCCGTCAGCCCATGCGCAGATGTACTGTAACATGCCAATTATATACCCACAATTTGTATATAAATAATAATGAATTTCCAAATCATATATTAATATTTAAATTGCATAAGAGAGCAATAATGTTTACGAGCATATTCTATTAAAATTAAAGAAACTCCTTTTGGACACTCTCTAAGGAGCCAAAATAATGGCTTCATTCAGTATATATGTACCATAGACGGTTTGTGGAAGAAGCCACAAATTTTTGTGAGAGAAATAGTATACACACAATTATAAAACAAGATTCAAATATGCGTCATACCCCTAAATGTATTAAACCTATAAAAAGTAAATCTTTGTTTTAAAAAGAATTAATGAACTTTTTGTCTTAAGGATAATATGTTCATAAAAAAAAAAAAATTATAAAAATTGGTCAAGAAATAATTTATGATTAAATACACAATTTCTTTATATATATATATATATATATATGTATATAAAGAGATATGTTTCTCATCATCTATAATACATTTATAGTGATTCTAAATTATTTAAAATGCATGTTATATATTTAAAGTGCTAAGAAGACTGTTAATGTAATTAATGTATTGCATATATTCATATAGATTTCATAAAATCTATTCATGGAATTCGAGCTTATATATTTAAAGTGCTAAGAAGACTGTTAATGTAATTAATTTATTGCATATATTCATATAGATTTCATAAAATCTATTCATGAAATTCGAGCTTATATATTTAAAGTGCTAAGAAAACTGTTAATGTAATTAATGTATTGCATATATTCATATAGATTTCATAAAATCTATTCATGGAATTCAAGCTTATATATTTAAAGTGCTAAGAAGACTGTTAATGTAATTAATGTATTGCATATATTCATATAGATTTCATAAAATCTATTCACGGAATTCGAGCTTATATATTTATATATTTCAAGTGCTAAGAAGACTGTTAATGTAATTAATTTATTGCATATATTCATATAGATTTCATAAAATCTATTCATGGAATTCGAGCTTATATATTTATATATTTAAAGTGCTAAGAAAACTGTTAATGTAATTAATGTATTGCATATATTCATATAGATTTCATAAAATCTATTCATGGAATTCGAGCTTATATATTTATATATTTAAAGTGCTGAGATGACTGTTAATGTAATTAATGTATTGCATATATTCATATAGATTTCATAAAATCTATTCATGGAATTCGAGCTTATATATTTATATTTTTAAAGTGCTGAGAAGACTGTTAATGTAATTAATTTATTACATATAATCATATAGATTTTATAAAATCTATTCATGAAATTCGAGCTAATAAAGAATGTATTATAGAAGTACAAATTCTATACATAAAAAAATTTATGGACATGATATTAGTAAATATTTTATAGAAAGCAAAATTATTTGAGGTACCCTATTCTGTTCTGTTAACATTTAAAAGAAATAAATACATTTCATTTCAAAAGGACAAACTCAATCGAAATAAGATTTGGCAGTGAATTCCTCAACTCAGACTTGAGTACTTATGTGCGTGTGCGTGCGTGTTTTCGAGACATTCCCATCGAACATATTATCCAATGTACAAAAAATGAATGGTGCAAAATAGTAAAAATCATATTTTTGGATGCGTGTTTAATAAATACACGGCACTATAAATAATAAATGGCACAATCAGTTGGAAATGTGATCGGCGTGAGGGTAAGACTGGGCTTAGGGTGTGGCTCAAATACCAAAGTTCAAAATGATGTAGGTGAAAATAAAAACCCGATCAAAGTCACGGAGAAAAGAGAGTAGTAAGTTATAAAACTATGTAATAGACAAACTCTTTTTCTAAATCTGTATAGAAATAACCCTTTGAGAAGGAGTAGTGGTCACTATAAGCACATCGGGGTTAAACTAATTGATTATATGAAGAAATTATTATTTTTCTTACCTTATGACTAAAAACACATTCCTAAATAATAAGTGTTCAGTGTATAAACCTCCTGTATATATATTATATGAGGGGTTTGGTGCAGAAACGGGGTAACCCACAATTTTCCTGTTTTTAGAAAGAAGGAGTAAAAGTTAAAGAAAACCGTATAAATTAACTATTACAAGTTACACCACTAATGTTTTATTTCTGAATGGCACCTGAAAGAAGTACAAAAATGATAGGATATAAAAACAATATAATGAAGTAACAAAAAATACAAAAATATTAAGAAATGGGTATTTGTGGGTTACACCGTTTTTGCACCAAACCCCTCACATGTGTGTGTGTCTATAAGCAACTCTAAACACAAAACCAAAACTAGAACGAGAATACTGAACCCAAAGGAAATACCGAAGGAACAACGGGAAAGAGCAAAAGTAAGAGTACGGAACAGAAGATAAATTCTATGTTTGGTTTTATTCGATTTCACTACTTTATGTTTGGGTTAATCGCAATTTTTTTGTATTTATTTGTTGTATTTAGATACTTATTTTAGTTGCTTGTTGTCATTGACATTGAAAACGAAGAGCGCCGTCTTTGAAATATGAGGCCTTCCAGTGCCTCTCTTTAGAGAATCAAAAGGGTTTTAATTGTATTGTTAGTTAATAATCTTGGTGGAATATATATGGATTTTCCATTGGTTTATATAAATTGGTTGGAAATAACCTGCTGATATTAATGATGAATCCGTCATCGGCCATCAAAGCCAAGGCCTCTCTCGTCACCATACCGACAGCAAGAACGTTCTGGTCGAACATTCTTCTCCAGTCTTCCGACTTGCATTCTGCAATCAAAGTACAAATATATAACACATATTCTGACGGGGAATCATTTGATTTAATATGCATATAACATATACATAACCTATGGCTTTTGCATAAGCAAGAATGACAACTACCAGACATAAAGCACTGCCTAAAGTAGTTTGTAAATTGGTGGTACAATAAGAAAAGGAAATAAGTCCGTCAGGCACCTGCTGCGTAAGCTAAGCAGATTTCCCACGTGTTGCTCTAACACGTTTGCGATCTAATGTCACCACACATTCTCTTTTTATATGAAAAAAAGCCGATGAGTAGAAGGGGGGGGGTTACTGAAGACTTAAAGTAAGTAGGAATAACTCGACTCACACACTTAACGGAGTTATTTAAAATTTTCGAATTCCCCTCCCCTCTCACCACACCATTCCAAGACCAATTTTAACTAATAACAAATATTATCTTAAGTCTTGACTGAAACTGTTAAATATCGAGTATGTCAGAGAACAATAAACTTTTCGAATAAAGAAAGAAAAATCTTAATTGATGGCATCATCAACACTTGCATGTGTCGCAAAATAAAAGTTCAATGAAAACCATATTTGGTATTTCAGCTTTCAATGAAGTGCTTAATAAGGAATGGGGGTTTACCTATGGCTTAAAACTAATAAGTACAAATCTCTCGGTTAATAATAAAGATACTGAAAAATCATAAATAACAACATGAAATTTCAGCGATCTCAACGACTCGATCTTTCTTTTTACATAAAAAGTTCAAATATCGAGTTTGGTAATGATCAAACAAAAATTGCGACCGCTAGAGCTTTAACGGGCAAATATATGCACACAGTTTTGAACGGACCTCATTTCGTTATCTCCTGTGTAGAATTGATGGACATTTGAATTTTTTTTCCTAAAATCCCGTCATGAATACGACCCGAATAGCTGATTAAGGGAAACCTGTTAAAATGGAATGTCTGATGACTAAATATAAGTAGACGTTTATACTTATGTGTAAGTAAAATAAATCAAAAAAAAAAAATGTTTATTACCTAGTTCTAGTTCTGAAAGTTTAAGGGCAGACTAGAAGCAATTTACCAACGTTAATGGTTATTGAATACTGTCAGTGAACATATTAGACGAAAAGAACAGGTCTTTCGTATTTGTCCGAATACTATTGGAAAGACCAATTTAATGGAAAGAGTAATATTTAGTGGGCATAATTGACCCCAACTTTTACTAATAATTTTATATAATATATAGTTTGGTATAAGTGATGAATGAAGGTGAATTTTGAAGTACAAACTTTGTATAAAAGACAAACAATCTCCTGAAATTAAAAAGTCCGTCACGCACGGGCTGCGTAAACTAAGCAGATTTCCTATGGGAAGGCTTACAACAGATAAATCTACATACTGGTAACTCCAGCGTGAAAGTTAAACGAATAAATGCAAACAGTAAGAAGAAATCTTTCAGTCAATTTACAAATCAAATAATATCTACAACGAAACGCGTCTGAACAAACAGGGCAGCCAACATCGCAGCGCTGAATAGATAGAATATTGACTGCAAAGAATAAAAATTACAGGAATATATCTGAATATACGATAATATATTGATTTTATCGAAAATATTTACTATAGTTAGTACTATAAATTTCAGAATAATTTTTGCATCAATCAATCAAATTTTAGTTCAGTTTTCAGTCAAAAAATACAGAAGGGGGGGGGGTCATAGCTGATTTCCCTTCAGTAAAATTAGCTTACTATTCTTCATATTCTTTAGTTTACTCATACTTACTTGTTCATTGGATTTTGTGAATTATAATAATATTTCAGTTGTATTTTTGTTTTGAAGAAGTAATTTGTAATATGGCTACTCTAGTGTAGGCATTATTGAAAGCTGTGATGTACAAGGAGACTTGTGAAAATATACTCGACAGGAATGCTGAAATGAGGAGAGAAAGAAGTTTTTAATCCAGGCTGTTTGGGAATTCCCGCAAATCACCATGTTTACTCCATTCGCCGCTAAGAAGCTCTTAAAACACAGCAGCCATTAATCCTCTGGTCGTTAGATATTTTGATAATGGAAGACTAATGCTGGGAGTGAAGGACAATCAATAAAGGGCTGACAGGGAACTCAGTCAATCCTTTAGGGTATTATTAAAATGGTCCGTCACTCAGGGGCTGCGTGAACCAAGCAGATTTCCCACCTGCTGGTATAACACACGTGATCTCATCTCACCCCATATTATCTATTTCTATGGAAAAAAAATACCTATGAGTAGAAAGGGGGGGGGAGTCATAGAAAGCTGAAAACCAAGAAGTACGAATAATTCGCTTAGTTCTTGAGTTACAAAAAAAATCACAGAATAACAATTGTAGAGTTTCAGTAGTTTGACAAGATTGATTCTATAACATTTTACGATAGGACTAATAACAACGGAGATATTTTAAATTTTCGAAAACACCTCCTCTCTGAACACTATTTCTGGTCCGATTTCTGCCAACCACACTTATGATCGTGTTGATTATATTTTTGAATGAAGCGGTTATATCAAACAAACTTAATTGATAACGACATCGCACAAATAATTTGCATGTATCTTGCATAATAAAGGTCCCGGGGAAACAATGTTTATTATTTAAGCTAAAAATAAAAAGGTTTATGTTATAACAGCTTATTGATATTAGGACATGAGTAGGAGTTGGGGGTCACTGAAAACTAAACATTCCAAATATCTCGGGTAATATTAATCTTAGAGAACTCATGTATATAACAACATTTATAGATAAGTTAATTTACAATAAGATTAGTTCTATACACTTCTTCTAACCGACATATAGTAACGGAGAAATTTCTCAATTCTCCCCGTCTTAACAACCCCCCAACTCAGTCCAATTTTAGCCGTTATTAACTTGATCTTCAGATTTGCATGAAACGCTAATATAACGAGTTTGATAACAAAAATTGGGACCACTAGAGCGGTAGCAGACAGATATATGTACATATGTATACAATTTTGAACTGACCTCATATTTGTCATATCCCTCGTAGGTTCTATGGACATTTGAGACTGTTTCGAAAATCGCTTCATGAGTGCGACCTCAATAGCTGATTTCCCTAAAGGCTAAAAAGATGAGTTGATTCATGGTACAATCTTCAGAGCTAGGCATGGTAGCTGGATGCAGCTGCTGGTTGGCTGTCCAGTGATTAAAGCACTCGAATGCAAGAGGTTCGCAAGTTCAAACCGCGAGATCGCACTTCAAATTTTATGTTGTCACCGCACATTGAGGTTAAAGTTCTATCCGTTCTCAAGGTGCCCTGTGGCAATTGAGTTGCTACTTGAAAAGAAGTAGCTACGCTCTGAACCCAGACCATGTTTTTATAGAAAATGCGTAAAGGAGAAGCAGGCTACTTTAACCTAATCTGACGGATACTAACTCGTCATGTGCAGTTGAGCCAACGATTTTTTTCTTTTGCCAAGAGCACCTGTTATGATATCATGGAGAACTGAAATAACAAAACGACTAGCGTTTTTCATATAGACAGAAATATCACAAATCCCATAGAGAAAATGAAGAGTCCGAGCAAATAGAGAAATTGATCATTAGAGCACTCCACCAACCAAAGAGACTGGAAAATTTGTTTCCAAAAACAATGGGAATAAATTGAGTAGGAGTGGATCCAGTTTACGGGATCACTCAGTTTCTGACAGAACGCAGCAATCCAATAATCACTTACACAAAGGGTAACAAATAGCATTCAAGCGTACAATCAGAA
This sequence comes from Riptortus pedestris, assembly GCA_019009955.1. Classification (NCBI taxonomy): domain Eukaryota; kingdom Metazoa; phylum Arthropoda; class Insecta; order Hemiptera; family Alydidae; genus Riptortus; species Riptortus pedestris. The sequence goes on from CM032231.1 coordinate 32,243,340, forward strand.
ATTCCTTTGTTCCGAGTAATTTCGAAGCTTTAGGGGCTGATCCCTAAATACTCAGATTAATCTTTTGTAACCAAAGAGCTTACGCAGGCGCGTGCGTGCGAACGTACTTGAGAGAGACACAAATATATTTGAAAGTACATTATTTTCGTCATATACGTAGTAGTGTCGAAAGATGTTTTATGTTTTAATAAGTCCCATTACGATTGTGGTGTGTTATAGCTCGGTTCTCTTTAACGAAATGCATTGGTTAAACTCATGAGAGGTAGAGGGGGGGAGAGAGGGAGAGAGAGAGAGAGAGAGAGAGAGAGAGAGAGAGGGAGAGAGAGAGAGAGAGAGAGAGGAGAGAGAGAGGGAGAGAGAGAGGAGAGAGAGAGAGAGGGAGGAGAGAGAGAGGAGAGGAGAGAGAGAGAGAGAGGAAAGAGAGCACAGGGAAGGGGAGAGAGAGAGAGAGAGAGAGAGAGAGAGAGAGAGAGAGAGAGGGAGAGATAGAGAGAGGGAGAGAGAGGGAGAGAGAGGGAGAGAGGGAGAGAGAGAGAGAGAGAGAGAGAGAGAGAGAGAGAGAGAGAGAGAGAGAGAGAGAGAGAGGGAGGGAGAGATCATTTAATTAATTAATATTAAATTAATATCAGCAAAACATTTTGTTTATACAAGTACTACTGGAAAATCATGAGATGTAGACAGATTTTTAACCACAAAGTATGGTATATATACGTGTGAATATATATATATATATATATATATATATATATATATATATATATATTGGGTGAGACAAGGCATGCTATAATTTTGACTCCTGATTAATCTATTCAATCCTCATAATATTCTCCAGTACTTCTCCAGCGACCAAAATTTTGGAATATCCAATGGAATGTCATACTTTTTTATGAAGAATTCTTGTAGAAAATCTAATTCTAATACGAATTTATAATGGTGAATATTTCGAATTAATGAACCCTTTAGCAGTAAAATGCAAAAAAAAACCTTATTTCAAAAAACGCCACATTTTATAGTAAAATGATGCGACCTAGAAGTTGTAGCCAACAATATTATCTTTGAAACAAGTCTATGGGAGTATTAATGGATTCTGAAAATAAAATAAAAGTATTTAAAACAAAATAACGCAAAAGTATGCTGTATATATATATATATATATATACATATATATATCACACATAATCCAGGGACCATTAAGTAGTATAGGAAACGAGTAATCAATAAGCTAGTAAGTGTGAACTACAATCCTGGAGAAGTTTGAGGCTTTGATATATTCATGGATGTTAAACAGCTCAGAAGCAAATTAATTATGTATTAAGTTTTAGAGTTCAGATTTCCATTAAATCCCTTATTAGATGCTTCTATAGCAGGTTAGAGCGTTTTATGACTTTAAGGAAAATATTATGTCATATAACAGCTTTAGTTAGAAATCCGTGTGTTCGCCATAGCTAAACCAATTAATAAAGTCCGTCACGCAGGGGCTGCGTAAACTAAGGAAATGTAATTTCAGAATAGAGTCGAACCGTTAGAATAAATGTATATGACATTTTTTATAGTAAATTTAATTTGCAATCAGATTGATTCTATAAAAAAGTCCGTCACACAGGGGCTGCGTAAACTAAGCAGATTTCCCACGTGAAGTTTTACAATAGAGAAATCCGCCT
>CM032231.1:32250000-32257500 GCA_019009955.1 Riptortus pedestris
TAGGGTTCAATTTATATGTGCAGATACAGAATTTACTGGTTAATCTAGGGCTCAGTATATATGTCCTGATACGGAATTTACTGGTCAATCTAGGGGTCAGTATATCTGTACTGATACGAAATTTACTGTTCAATCTAGGGGTCAGTATATCTTTACTGATACAAAATTTACTTGTCGATCTAAGGTTAGTATATCTGTAATGATACGGAATTTTCTGATTGATCTAGGGGTCAGTTTATCTGTACTGATACGAAATTTACTGGTCGATCTAGGGGTCAGTATATCTGTACTGATACAAAATTTACTGGTCGATCTAGGGGTAGTATATCTGTACTGATACGAAATTTACTGGTCGATCTAGGGGTAGTATATCTGTACTGATACGAAATTTACTGGTCGATCTAGGGGTAGTATATCTGTACTGATACGAAATTTACTGGTCGATCTAGGGGCAGTATATCTGTACTGATACGAAATTTACTGGTCGATCTAGGGGCAGTATATCTGTACTGATACGAAATTTACTGGTCGATCTAGGGGTAGTATATCTGTACTGATACGAAATTTACTGGTCGATCTAGGGGTAGTACATCTGTACTGATACGAAATTTACTGGTCGATCTAGGGGTAGTATATCTGTACTGATACGGAATTTACTGGTTAATCTAGGGGTCAGTATATATGTACTGATATGGAATTTACTGGTCACTCTAGGGGTCAGTATATCTGTACTGATACGGAATATGTAGGTGGGAATCCATATGCCTTGTGCTGTAACTTAATTATATTACAGGGTTCTGCCATTTTTCATCTCAAACAGCTATTCCAAAGCCTTTTTTGGCTTTTGTAATTTTGTGGTTGTTGTGGTTTACCTAATTTTAATTAAGTATTTAATAGTTTGCGAATCCGAAATGAGTTAAATTATATTGAGGAGTCAGGTTTCCATGTCGTGGAAATTTCATTATTAATTATTTAATTGTCGCCATGGTGATGAGCATGTATATAAAGCAGTGCCCTCTACTTTTTATTTTAATTTTAAGGTATCTGAGCAGGGAGCATACTAAAGGAACTGTATTAATAACAATAACCAGGGTTGTATCCCATATAAACCCAAGGGGAGTGATCATCCCTCTTTCTGTCCATCTCCTGATCATACAAACAACTCTGCTTCATCGTTCTTTTTGACAACAATAATAGCATTGTAGGCACTTAGGTCCGAGAGCCAGGCCTGGAGCGCTTTGGAAGAATAATGACAGTTCCTTACGGCGGTTCTTTTTCATAGAGATATGTTCTCTCTCTTTTATATTTATATTTTTTTATTCCTCTTTTTTTTTTATTCTAAGTCCGTGTAATTCCTATCTCGATGACCATCTAAGGCATAATTGACCACAAACTTTCGTTTAATGTGATTACCACATTTAGGTATCTAGTCAGAATTCTTAAGAAAATCGAAAACCTTTAAATTAACTAACTGGACATGTCGGAAAAATATTATACTATTTTTCTTAGTTTATTTGGAATCTTTATAGAAAATATATTATTTTTATCAGATTCCTCCTAAGGGAAATAAGCTACATAGATCAAGTACTCATAGCGAGATTTTCATGAGTTCCATCGATGGTGATTTTGGAGATCAAGAAAACCAGTTCCGATCAAAACTCGTATGGGAGAGTGTGTGTGTGTATTTATATATTTTAGATAGATAGATAGCTTCGAAATATCTCCATTCTAAAGTAAGTCCTTACTAAATCATAAAAAAAATGTTTTGCAACCAGTCCGACTGTAAATTTATTATGCTGTTATGCATTTTCTCTGGCTCGAATAATAGCCGAGACAGCTATATTTTTTTGGCTGCAGCATTCAGTAAATCCGCGTTTCTACTCAACAGATTTATTTTCACTTGGAGTTTAGTAACACAGTTATTACTAAACATTTCATGACCAGCTACTAAGGCAGAAATAGAAAATAGATGATGAGATGAGATCATCAGTACATCATTCTAGCAGCAAAGTTCACCTACCGCGTCATCATACAAATGGCACTCCCAAAAATTATTTTATCCAGAAATCACCATTAAATATCCGGAAACTGCATTTATTTCATGTTACTCAGTACTAGGCCCGTGATGGCACTACTCTTGGGACTACGCCTCTTTCACTGTCTAAACCATTCAGTCCGGGCTTCCAATTCCGAAACACCAACTTCAGAAGGCCTCCCAGATCATGAGATTCTCGCCCCACAAGAGTAAAATCAATAACGTCAAACGCAGCACACAAGTAGCTCTCCAAGATAACGAAGTAGAAACAAAGAAGGCACTATCATTGATAAAAGAGACTTTTATCTACTGTGAAGTACAAGTAGAGTGTCCCTTATAATCCCAAAGTGAGTACCTGAGATCAAATAAGACAGGTTCCCTTTGTAATGTATTCCATCAGCTCTTTGCTTACAAAGATAATTGGACATGTGATACATGAAATGTTCAGAAATTTTATAATTCAATATGTTTTGAGATATCCAAGTTAAATCGAATTCAATTTATTCGCAGAGAAACACGTGTGGTGCCAAGAGTTGTTTGAAACACGTAAATTACTACGGTGTACTTAGTTACGCTGAGAAAAAAAATCCTTCACCCAGGGGCTGCGTAAACTAAGCAGATTTCCCTCGTGAAGTTTATTAACAGATAAATCTACTTACTGGTAACACAAAACCACCGTGAATATTAAGTGAATAAATACAAATGGTAATAAGAAATCTTTCAGTCAATCATAACAAATACCCGGCAGGAATCGTCAGAAATGTAAAAAAAAAAAACAGGTCTGCCAACCTCTCGCCGGAAAGAAAACCAATTACTGAAATACGGGTATATCAGAATATTAATTTTTTTTCATATTAATTTTTATTGAAAACTATTTACTATATCTAGGACTGTAATTTATAATGAATCAGAATAATTTTTATCTTAATCAATCAAATTTTAGTAGTCCAAGAACTTAAGACAGAGGGGGGGGGGAAGAGTCACCAGAACATATTTGCATGTATCTCGTATAATAAAGTTCTCTTGAAAAGAATATTTGGTATTTAAGCTTCGAAATATGTGGTACATTAAATAATACATAAGTAGAAGTGGGGGTTTGCAGAAGACTGAAAACTGAAAAATGCAAATATCTAAGCTAATATTCAAGACAGATATTAAATGTATGTGTATGGCAATATTTATACCACATTTAATTTCCAAAATCTTCCAAATTGGATGAGGTTCGTTCAAAAATATATATATATATATATATATATATATATATATATATATATAAAATAGGTGAAATCCTACAATTGAGAGGTAGGAGTTCAGTAGAGGGTTTTCGAAAATTCTTGATACCCACGTTATTATGCGTCGAATCAAAAAATTGTGTTGGACCAATCTTATTGAAAATTGAATGATTTATAAATGTTATTCTATATAAATTTTCTTCTTGAATATTAACCGAGATTTTGGCTTTTCAATAAACTCTCATTCCTACTCATGTCATATAAACAATAAGCTGTTATATCGTATACCACTTCATTCCAAGGTTAAATACCAAATAATGTTTTCATTGAAACTTTTACTTTGTGAGCTACATACAAATATGTTATTTGATGACGCTATCAATTAAGACTGTTCGATTTTTTCTCGAAAATGTATATTTAATTTATACTACACTCGTTATTTTACCGTTTCATTCGACACTAATGAAATATTTCGCCCGGCGGTCGTGGTCCAGGCAACGCAGCTTTAATCAGCAGGCACTGAGGATGGAGCGTTGACTCCGAAAGTGCACTCTGCATAATATTAAAAAAGTCCGTCACGCAGGGGCTGTGTAAACTAAGCAGATTTCCCAACGTGAAGTTTTACAAAAGAGAAATCTGCCTAATAACAGCTGTAGTAGTAAGTAACCTCTAAACCTATTCACGAGAGGGACGAATAATTACAAAAACGGCCGCCAGAGCTCACGGCGGAAAGTCCGAACATAGCCACTGCTGCCGAGCACATGCAGAATACAAATGCAAATATCTCAGTTAATATTCAAGATAGAGAATAAATGTATATAACAATATTTATAGTAAATTTAATTTGCAATAAGATTGATTCTATAATATTTTTCGATCCGACATATTGTAACGGAGATATTTTGAATTTTCAAAAATCCCCCCCTCTAAACCCCCCCTCCCACTGGTCCGATTTCAGCCATTAACGAACTTGATCTCTCTTTTTACGTAAAACGCTTAAATATGAAGTTTGGTAACGATTAAACAAAAATTGCGACCGCTAGAGCGTTAACAGACAAATATATATATTATATATATATATATATATATATATATTATATTTATATATATATATATATAATTTTGAACGGGCCTCATTTTCGTCATCTCCTGGGTAGGATCGATGGACATTTGAGGAAATTTTTCAAAACTCGCGTCATGAGTACGACCTCAATAGCTGATTTCCCTTAAGGGAAATCTGCTAAAACAGTAGAGGACTTGGCCTTCTTATTGATCCTTATTAATGAAATATTTGTTATTGGAAGAAACCCCACCTGGAATATTTTTCTATTTGGGGGGGGGGGAGGATATTGTTCTAAGAACTTATTTCATATAAAAAAGTCTGCAGCTGAGGCTCATCAACAGCTTTAGAAGCATATGGCGAGGCTTTAATAAGTTTAAAAAAGGGTGAGTTTGACGAGGAGGACAAAGAACGCAGTGGAAGGCCATAAATGTAATAAAAATATAATATTTTGTTGATCCGACTCATAATAACGGAGTTCTTTTGAATTTTACCGCTCCTTGTTCCTATTTCAGCCTTTGACAAACTAGTCCTTTAATATTAAGTTGAACTGGAACACACACATAATTAATAGTACTCAACATAAAAACATTTGATGTATATATATCCTTCTATTTTTTTTTTTTTTTTTTTATTTTAACGCCTACATCAAGAAACATGATGAGTGGCATAACTTTCTTAATGAAGTTAAATTAGCATGTTAATGGATTTTTTCGATTTTTCTTATTATGCGTACTAGTTTTTCATCACTTTGATTGTCTGTTCTTTCATTATGTATATTATTTATTTATTTTTTATTTTTTTGTTTCCTTTTCTTTTTTCTTTTATTTTTTTTAATTTCAAGAACAAATTTATGAGCATAATACATCGTGTTTTGTATACAAGAAATACAAAACACGATGTATTATGAATATACACGTTATATACTGTAATAGTATGGTACATGCAGTAAATAAACGCCCTTTGTGAATGGGTAATGTGCAAAGGAAAATAATATATATATATATATATATCCTTACTATTATTTTATAAACATAATAAACCATTAAAACAGTTTGTTGAAGAAATGTATGACTTCTTGAATTATTTGAAACTGAAATACAGTTAAATTAATTAATTATTCATTTATTGAATCCAAAATTTGTTTTAGTTTTTCTTTTCTTTTTTCTGTTGTAAATAATTTTATTGTGCAAATATTTTATGTTATTATAATTTTAAAAAAATACGTTATGTATCAAGCACACGTTATGTACTAATTTTTGTACGGGACGTGTGGCTAATAAACTCCCTTCCTGCAGGGTTACTTCAGGAAGGAAATAAATAATATATATATATATCCTTCCATTTTTATTTTTTTTAAATGCCTACATCAAGAATAATGCAATAGAATGAGTGGCATAACTTTCTTAATGAAGTTAAATTAACATGTTATTGGATTGTTTCGATTTTTCTTATTATGCATACTAGTTTTTCATCACTTCGATTGTTTGTTCTTTCATTATGTATATTATTTATTTTGTTTTTTTTTTGTTTGCTTTTCTTTTCTTTTTTTTTAATTTCAAGAACAAATTTATGAGCATCATTTCTTGTATACAAAACACGATGTATTATGAACATACATGTTATATACTTTAATAGTATGGCACATGTAGTAAATAAACGCCCTTTGTGCATGGGTAATGTGCAAAGGAAAATATTATTTATATTATTAATGATTTATTGAATCCAAAATTTGTTTTAGTTTTTCTTTTCTTTTTTCTGTTGTAAATAATTTTATTGTGCAAATATTTTATGTTATTATAATTTAAAAAAAATATGTTATATACTAATTATCATAAAAAATCACACGTTATGTACTAATTATTGTACGGGACGTGTGGCTAATAATCTCCCTTCCTGCAGGGTTACTTCAGGAAGGAAATAAATAATATATATATATATATATATATCCTTCCATTTTTTTTTTTTTTTAAATGCCTACATCAAGAATAATGCAATAGAATGAGTGGCATAACTTTCTTAATGAAGTTAAATTAACATGTTATTGGATTGTTTCGATTTTTCTTATTATGCATACTAGTTTTTCATCACTTCGATTGTTTGTTCTTTCATTATGTATATTATTTATTTATTTATTTTTTTTTTTTGTTTGCTTTTCTTTTCTTTTTTTTAATTTCAAGAACAAATTTATGAGCATCATTTCTTGTATACAAAGCACGATGTATTATGAACATACATGTTATATACTTTAATAGTATGGCACATGTAGTAAATAAACGCCCTTTCTGCATGGGTTATGTGCAAGGGAAAATATAATATATATATATATATATATATATATATATATATATATATATACGTCCTCAATAGCTGATTTCCATTAAGAGAATTTACAAAAGGTAGTACACGACGAATACTACAATATTTGTTTCTGGTTTAATGATAACTGGCAGTCTATAAAATTTAAATATTGCTGATAATTGTTAATTGGGCTGTGGCCGTGGCTGAAAACTGTAAATAGAGTGTTGGTAGAATGGAGTGGTGGAAAATAAGCTGTCAGGTTTGGGGAGGGATTTAATTATTTTGTCAGGTGCAGGTCCTCCTCCCCTACCTCCAACCTCTCGGAACAGACATGCACATTGCAACACTACAGATTCGTAGCACAAACAGACTTTGCTCTCTACAACCTAGCAGCTATGGATAGATTTAGAAATTCACCTCTTGGGGAAATGACGAGCATTTAATACAAACAAACTGCCTACTCGGTAAATGAATACACAGAATCAAACTAATTACACATTTCACCGTTGAAACTGTGTATCCTAGCTTTGATATGCAAATGTTGTAATAATAATGTACATATGTTCTCTTTGTGCCACCAGTCAGCGCAACTGCTCGTTATATTACTCAAACAAATAACCCTCATTTCGTTTTCACCACTGAGCTTTTAACAGATTTTCCTTAAAGTAAATAAGCTACTGAGGTCGATCTCATGACGCGATCGTCAAAAATAATTCTTCCATGATTCCTACCCAGGAAATGAAGAAAAAACCGTCACGCAGGAGCTGCGAAAAGTATGCCCCCACGTGCTAGTATATATACTTATGATCTCATACCACATTATTTCTTATTTCAATGTAAAAAAAAACAGTATTTTGATGCTCACTACAGCC
>CM032231.1:32262500-32310000 GCA_019009955.1 Riptortus pedestris
ACCGCCTAACCTGACTAAAAACAAGAAAATACGAATTACTCACTTAATAGTTAATTAACGAAAAAATCCATAAAATGACAATTGTAGAGCATCTATAGTTTAAGAAGATTGTTTCTATAACATTTTACGATCTGACAAATAGTGAGTGAAATATTTTGAATTTTCAATTCCCCCTCCCTATTCCTTGTCCTGTTTTATCCAATAATGATCTTTATTGACTGAAATTTATAAATATAGAGTTATTTAATTTAATTAGACTTAAAAAAACTCTGCTTTAGAAAAATAAACATTTCCAAAAAAGAACGTAATATCTCAACTGATGACGTTAAGTCACAACGAAGTTAGATGTATCGCGCATAATAACGGTTTATTGAAAACAGTATTTGGTATTGATGTTTAGAATAAAGAGGTACCTGATATAATAGCTTATTGTTAAATGGCTACTGGAAAAGTGGGGGTTCACTTAAGGCTGAAAACTAAAAAATCAAAATATCTCAATTAATATTTATATTAGAGAAACTATGTGTACAACAACATTTATAGGCAATTAAGTTTAAAATATATTGATTCTAAACAATTTTTCGATCCGATGTATAATGGAGGAAATACTTTGAATTTTCGAAATTCCTCCTGTAAATACCCTCCCCGGGAACGATTATAGCCGTTAACGAACTTGATCTTTAGTTTTTCAAGAAACGCTTATATAAAGAGTTTGATATCGATGAAAGAAAAATTGCATCCGCTAGAGCTGTAACAGACAAATATATATAATTTTGAATTTTCGTCATCTCCTGGGTAGAATCGATGGAAATTAGAGGAAATTATCTGGAAATTTTGTCATGAGCACAACCTGAATAGCTGATTTCCTTCAAGGCTTGGTTTGGGGTGGTTAAGACCTACGAGTCCCATGTATAAGGAAGAGGCCTTCGGCAAGCCATGGATTGGAGTCCTAGAACGACGATAGCACAGCTCTATATGAGGTGAATCAATCTATGATTATGATGAATAAATATTTCACTGAATACTGAACAATCTGGGGGTTTTCGATGCTTCCGCTACTAGTCGCTCTGAAACATGAATGATCTCTTGCCTAGATTATGCAAACAGCTGATTTTTGTGTGGATCTAGAAAGCCTTCTTTTTGGGTGAAGCCCTGGATGGTTTAGCGTCACAAATCAGCCCGGCAGATGGAACAGGAGTTTGGGTCGTAAGGGAGGTCTAAAATTAAAAATAGCCATATTTCGTTTCCTATTGGTTTTTCGGCAAATAAAACACAGGTTAAAAGTTGTTTATGTCGTTATTTAGAGTAACTTTTGCTATATTCACTTTTGTTGTATAACAAAGTATAAACGAGATATACACTAATAAAGTAAAGTGGGATGCAACAATTTTATTGGGCACTAACGATGAGCCGAACTTAACGAAACTCGGAATGTGAATAAGCATTAATTCTTCCATGATTATAAGCTATATTAAATTTTTAAGGTTCGAACGGGAATGAGGGTAATTACTGAAGGCCGAAAACTAAAAAACGCAAATATCTCGGTTAATATTAAAGATAATGTAAACATGTACATAACGACATTTATAGATCTCCCCCCTCCCACTGGTCCGATTTCAGCCGTTAACGAACTTGATCTGTCTTTTTACACAATCTATGATCTATGATGAATAAATATTTCGCTGAATACTGAACAATCTGGGGGTTTTCGATGGTTCTGCTACTAGTCACTCTGATACATAAATGATCTCTTGGCGAGATTATGCAACCAGCTGATTTTTGTGTGGATCTAGAAAGCCTACTTTTTCCCAAATGCGATCCCTTCGCCGCCTCGAAATCTATGTCCTGTCGAAAAGAACACTGGTTTACAAGTGCCTATAAAGTCCTAGGGATAAGGTCATCTCATATTATTTAGAGGCAGGACGAATTACGCTTATATCTCAAAGAAATTCTGTATAAAATCAATATGGAACTAGACTGTGCTATTTGTTAGTTGTAGGCACGGAGACCTGAAACGCTGTATCAAATATTTCTTGGATGTTGTATTTACATGACTTCAGAACGCTGATAAGGGTAAGAATTAAAATAAATCTTCTAGTTCGTCATTGGAGGCTCAGAAAAAAAACCAGTTCATTCGTGCTCTGCTATTAGAAGAGCTTTTGGAAAACACTTTTTCCATTCAATGAATACCCCAGAATAGTAGTCGTATTGCATAAAGTGAACTTCAAACATTTAAATAAGCCATTGATAGCTTATTTTCACTTTTTATTTATTTATTTTACAAATTGTGATTCTTTTTAGCAGAGTTCCCTTAAGAGAAATCAGCTAATGAGGCCGTGCTCATGACGCGATTTTCGAAAATAAAGGTTGACTAGCCTGTTCGTTTAAAATTTCCAAAATACGCCATCGGTGGTTTTAAGCGAGGGCTGGGATTTTGTTTTTCTAACCTTATATTTTTTAACACTAAAATATCCAGAATACGCCATCGGTGGTTTTAAGCGAGGGCTGGGATTTTGTTATTCTAACCTTATATTTTTTAACACTAAAATATCCAGAATACGCCATCGGTGGTTTTAAGCGAGGGCTGGGATTTTGTTTTTCTAACCTTATATTTTTTAACACTTTAAAATATCCAGAATATGCCATCGGTGGTTTTAAGCGAGGGCTGGGATTTTGTTTTTCTAACCTTATATTTTTTAACACTTTAAAATATCCAGAATACGCCATCGGTGGTTTTAAGCGAGGGCTGGGATTTTGTTTTTCTAACCTTATATTTTTTAACACTAAAATATCCAGAATATGCCATCGGTGGTTTTAAGCGAGGGCTGGAATTTTGTTTTTCTAACTTTATATTTTTTAACACTTTAAAATATCCAGAATAGGCCATAGGTGGTTTAAACCGAGGGTAGGGATTTTAATTTTAACTTAATTTTTTTTAACTCACCTAATTTGTTGAATCCTTAGACTGCCGAGGATAGACTTTACTGACCGCATTTAAAAATTTCCAAAATACGTCGTCGGCCACAAAACAACCAAAAAACAAGATGTGGCGTAGGGGGGGGGGACTAAACTACAGTTTAGCCACAATTTTTAACATAAAACGTCAGCCTTCCTCGCGGCCATTGCAAATCTACTTATCCATTTGTTAAGTACTTTATGCTACTAAGCTTACTAAGCACGACAATGGATTTTAGACTTAAGACCAATGCCTAACCTGGCTCCACAAAAATAAATTATTTTTTTCTTCTCTCGACAAAAATTGCAGTCACATTTGATAGATGTTTTGAACGTTCAGTTCATGATCACACACTAATAAGCTAAAAACTAATTTGGTGTAATTAAGAAGTCAGTAATTAGTGGCATGAGAAATAGGATAGATACCTTGATCGAGATGAGGCGATAGAAGGCGGAGAGAGTACTGACTGAGAGGGATAGGACTATCTGCCTAACTAATCCCTTCCATGCCAGTATCTCCTAATCCCTAACAGCTACCAGACCTAATCCCTATCTCTCATCCTCCGCTGCATCCACATAACCTAATTGGAGGTTCCTAATAGCTGCCTCAGCCCTTCACAACTACCCCCCCTCTCTATCACTCTCTCTGTCTCTAGCTGGCATCAGTTTAACCTACTATAGTTGGATTTCCTTCACGATAACCTAGCCATTAACGCCGTACTCCCAAAGAGACTAATTAAAACATCGTCTAAATATACTTCGACGCTGACGAAAATTATGCCCAGTGCTCTAGTGACGTTAATCTTTGATCATTACCTAACTCGCAGTTAAAAGAATTCATGTGAAACTGAAGTACAAGTTCGTTTGGTAAAATCTATTGTACTACAGATCGAATAATTTTATAGAGCCAATCTTGTTGAAAAAGGAGTGTTCATCAATGAAGTGGCACTCATAAGACGCAAGGTAGGTCTCTCTCTCTGGTTCCAGTGATGTCAGCTGCAAAAGAGAAAGGCCCACTGGTAAACCAAGATGAAATGCACGATAGAAACCCATAAGCTCCACACACCGAAAACTGCTTAGTGTAAAAGACCTAACCTTCCCAAAGAAGAAAGATACAAAGTAATCAGAAAAATAAACTATTCACTTCTTAAAGGACATAATAACCACGATGTCGATTGCCCATACAAATATCCTACCCTACCATCTCTGGACCAATGAAGTCAGCTGCAAAAGAGATAGGCCCACTGGTAAACCAAGATGAAATGCACGATAGAAACCCATAACCAGCACACACCGAAAATGCTTAGTGTTTGTTTATTATTATTTACGTCCACTTAATGCTACTATGGCTAATCGGGACGGGTTATCTACAGGTTACCATCCTTTTCTAGCCAATGTGGGCCTAAGGAGTTTATTTAATGAGTCCGTCACTAAATAAATTTCTACTGTCCAGGGCGGGAATCGAACCCGCCACTCTAGGTTTACCATGCGAGATTACGACCAACGCCTTAACTCGCACGGACATAATAACCACGATGTTGGTTGCCCAAACAAACATCCTACTCTACCATCTCTGGTCCAATGTTGTCGGCTGCAAAAGAGATAGGCCCACTGGTAAACCAAGATGAAATGCACGATAGAAACCTAGAGGTGCACATACCGAAAACCGCTTAGTGTAAAGAACCTAACCTTTCCAAAGAAGAAAGCTTCGGAACTGCGGTATCATCTGTCAACGACAGTTATTGTTATTTAAGGCTTTATTAGCTCATACAGGAATCCCTCAGTCCTGGAAGTTAAATCTCTGCCCAGCCAGTCTCCCCGGAAGAACTAATCCAGGCATATTTTTGGTGGCAATGGCACCCCACTGTTTTGTTGGTCTCAACCAGAGGGCTTCCATTTTTCCAGATTCCATCTTCCATTCGTTTCTCGTGTTACTGCGCAGGGGCAATGAGTTAGCTAACAAAGCCCTGTCAATCTACTCAAGGCATGTCATTATCCATTTTTCCTACTCGTCCAAGAAAACTTCTTTTACAATATTTGTTGTTGTTGATCTTCTTCTCCAAAGTACGTAATGAAAAGCCCTGAAGGGAGCTTTTTCTACTTGCAAGGACCTTCCTTTAACATGATGATCAATCGATCCCAGGTTTAAGAACTCTGGACTCCATATACAATTAGATCAGTCACATCCGAGTGGTATATACTTATGTCAATGTCTTCGAAAATGAATTTTCATACTCCTCAGAAATTTTGTGCATCTTGCATGCCAAATCATCCATGACGTGAAGAAGGGCTAATCGGGCTGGAACTTTCGTGATCCCTTTTATTCCACAGCCTCTGCCAGGTCAAGGTATACACCGAAAAGTGTATAAGTAACCCTATTAATTGAATAAGGTCCTTAGACGATTGATAAAATGCCCTTGTAAACGACCTGCCACATCTATTTATTCTATAAACAGTCGTATCAATAATAAATTGATACTACATGAACGGACAGCTGTAAACCCAGCTTGTGACGCCATCAGTGGCGAATGTAGTCTCTACTTTTTTACAGATTAAACCACCTGCAACGCACGCTATGCTCCCTGATCACTGTAACCTCTGCAGATCTTCTTGTCCCTATTTATATATATTGCGCCATTTTTATGATATACAAACAGGATGTGAGATGGCAACACATAAAGGCATAAATCCTGTAAGAGCGAACTCACTTTCATTACTTCAATCTTGAGACTTTTCGAACTACTTCAAAGCAATAGCAATTTCCTGGCCATTGCCTTGGAAGAATTCCAATATAATCAAAGGGAAAGATAAAAACGTTCCCTTTCTTAGGGTTTATTTAGTTAACGGACTAATACACTTGATATCAAAGTGAGAAAGCCTGTTTATTTTTCCCTCCACTAGAATTTCGAAGGCACTTTATTCTTTAATTCGATAAAATTAATGTAAATTCCATAGCTGTTAAATGATGTGAATATTTTTTTCCTTTAATAAGAGTAAATAAATTCACACGCCTGATTACCACCATGGCTTTGATTTACATTTATCTCTTCCCACATGATATGTTGATTGAAAAACATCAGCATTGTTTGAAAAATGTATTTATCTTCAGAAAAATATCAAATCTTTATACGATATATCAAATTCTTATTGATTGGAAGAAAAACCAGTTTCGTAAGACTATTTTAGGAAAATATTCCTTTGGAAATAAAGAATTGATAAATACATTTTTTAAATCCGTCCATATTTATGATGAGAAACTTGTTTACACCCTAAAGACCGTGTATTTAGGTCGTACATTATGTTGCGAATTTTCTTTTTACATTTAAATATTTTTGATAGTATTCCCCGAATTTTGAGAGTGGGTAATTCAAAAATTCATAATAGTTCCGTTATTATGCGTCGCATCGAAAAATATTATAGAAGCAATCTTGTTAGAAAATCGTTGTTCTCTACATTTTTTCCTCAACTCAAATATTAAGCCAGTTATTCGTACATTATTGTTTACAGCCTTCGGTAAACTCACACTTCTACTAGTCGGATTTTAGAAATACACAAGAATGAGATTAGTAGTGTGTTCATACAAGCGCGTGGGTAATCTGCTTAGTTTACGCAGCGTACGGATATTGGGTTTTGTCTATCACTTTTGTCACGAAACTGTAACTTTATTTTAATATTTCTCATACATTACAATATATAATTTGTTATGATGCAGTTAAAAAAAAATACATTTAAACCATATAATATCTATGGTGGAGACAAAAATAATCGAAAGCTATTTTTACCACCTGAGAATGATAGACATACCGAAAGTAGTAGTCCTATAAAAGCTATTTTAGGAAGAAATCTGTGTTCAACTCATTCTAATTAAATAATTTCAGGACAAGAAAATATTCCGACGTTTTGGTATATTGCTGCGAAATGAAAGTTATTTAGAATTTTAAATTCTTCTAGGACTTTTAACTGTAATTTTCTTGAAGACATGGACTTACAGTTATCTACCATGATTGAATTCCTAAACACCCTGGGGAACTCAGTGGAAGGCAAACATTTTTTTTAAAAAATTGAATGTTTATTTATGTTATTTATTAAGCATCTGCTTCATACCACTAATTAGGACTGCTTGACTAAGGTTAGTTAGGAGTGATTATCACCCTTATCTAGCTAGGGTGGAGCTAACATTTTTATTTAGCCATGATTTGTTATAACTAATATAATACGATTTTAAATTTTTATTCTTTTTTTTTAATACGATTTTAGTAGATTTCCCTTGAAGGAAATCAGCTATTGAGGTCGTACTCATGACGCAATTTTCGAACTTTCTCTTCAAATGTCCATCGATCCTACCTATGAGATGACGAAAATGAGGTCCGTTCAAAACTGTGTATATATATATATATTTGTCTGTTACCGCTCTAGCAGTCGGAATTATTGTTTAATCGTTACCAAACTCGATATTTAGTCGTTTTATGTAAAAAGAAAGATCAAGTTCGTTAATGATTTAGAGGGAGAGATTTTCGAAAATTCGAAATATCTCCTTTACTATCCGTCGGATCGAAAAATTGTATAGAGTCAATTTTATTGCAAATTAAATGTACTATAATTATTGTTATTTACTTTTATTCTCTATCTTGAATATTAACCGAGATATTTGCATTTTTCAGTTTTCAGCCTTTAGGAAACACCCATTTCTACTCATGTTACATAAACAATACTCTGTTATGTCATAAACCACACTATTCGAAGCTGAAATACCAAGTATTGTATCCTAGGGACCATTATTATATGAGATACATGCAAACAAGTTCTGGTGAACACCACCCCCCTCCCCTCCACGGTCTTAGACTAATAAAATTTGATTGATTGAGATAACAATTATTCTGGCTCACTATAAATTATAGAATTAGATACAGTAAATAGTTCTCAATAAAATTAATACGTTATATTCTGATATATTTTAGTAATTGTTTTTCTTCCCGGTGTGACCCTGGCTGACCTGTTTGTTTACATTTCAAACGCTTCCCGTCGGAAGGGGAAAGATTTCTTATTATCGTTTGTTTAATTCACAGTGGTGTTGTGTTACCAGTATGTAGATTTATCTATTACTAAACTTCACGACGGAAATCTGCTTAGTTTACGCAGCCCCCGCGTGACGGGATTTATTATTTTTTGGAAGAGAACACATTGCACTATGTAACAGAATTTCTATATTCAAATTGTATTTGGCTGTAAATGTGTTTTGATGATAGACCTTCCGCGACATGTGTAATTTGTCAGGGCTGAATAAACGGCAGATGCTCTATAAATCGATGGCCTACTTTATAGATGGTGAGCTCTGAGACATCGGTTTGTCGGCAGGAGTAGGAAAATGTCTGATTCATACCGTTGTAGCAGTGAACCGAATGCAAATAGTACGGCGAGATTCACTATCGAGGCTGTAAATCTATAAGAGCCAACGTTGAATACAGGCAGTTACTTTTCCATTTCAGATATGGAAAGAAATTGTTGCCCCCTTTTCAATCTCGGGGTTGCCAGCAACAGGAAATTTCTGCTTCGGGATCGACCCTTAGAAATGTCTGAGATAGTGTCTCCGACATTCCCACCATCATCATGGAAAGGCTCATTTTATGCTATGGAGAGGCTTCATGGTGGAAATTATATCATAAATAAACTTTTAAGATCTTCTGAGTTGTTACGTACTGGAAAATTACGTATTTAAGAAGAAAATGGTGGCGTGCCTTATGGGAAGCGGCGCACACTGGAGCGATCCTTCAGTAATGTTGGACATTGGGGGAAAAAATAAAAGTTTTAATTTGGGATTTTGATTGTATTGTTAGTACCACATAAACCCTTTTCAATTGAGCAGATTGATTTTTAGCCATATTATTGCAATGGTTTTTACATAATGCCTGGTTGTAATTGCTATGTTAAAAAAAGCCTTGGCTTATTAAATTCGTCGTGAACTCTTATTTCATTTTATAAATTATTGTTGCTTCCAGTACACATTAAGGGTATTATAACAAATCAAAAACTGGCACAAAAGGTTTTTAAAATCCTCTAATTTTTTTTTTTACATCGAGCTGAAAATAATTTTATTTAATTGAATTCGCAAATCGCTTGTATTTGCTTGAAAAAATAACACTTGGCATGCTTTTAGGAGTATATTGTCTTATTTACAACGTCATCAGATCTTGCCTAAACTTGCCTATTCATTAAATATTTTACTTTTAGTGTTAACACTTTCGGTGCGGAAGACGTATTATACCTCCCGCGGACCTCTCCCAACTACGTACGGTGTAAAACGCCTCCTCTACGCAATTGACGCCGCCACTCACGTTCGAAGAAATAGTTAAATACGTGTTTTTCTTGTCTAAATATTTTTAGGACGGCTACCAACAGAGATATCCTGAATAATTTGTTAATTAATTCAGACCCTTTAATATCACATTTAAGGCCAACACTTAACAACGATAGCGATCGCTTAGAAACAATATCTTCGGAAGTAAAAGAACTTCTAATTGAAAAAATAAAAACATTTGAAATTTAGAAATGTTAGATATTCTTCCAGCTTACAAATTCTCATTATTAAATTAAATACATAGATTTTTTTTTTTAATTTTTATTCTATATATATTTTTGTTTACTATTTTAGTATTGCGTTTGTGAACTTCATTTATTAAAAAAAAAAAATTTATAAAACATATGTTGATATTATGTGTCTACAAATCATAATTCTCTACTTAGTAAGCGATACATAATCTGTATGTACACATTTAAAATTCATCCTACTGTTATATCGCATCTGGCAAAATTGCTTAAAAAATTACTGTTCAGATAGTTCAATAGAGTATTCGATGTGCTTTAAAATGACACCAAAATCAATATTCTAGGACCAGTAGAAACGGAGATATTAATGAATGTCCGGCTAACCCTATCACTCGCTCCAGTGTGCGGCGGCGGCCGGTTCGTGAATTTTCTCAACTTCGGAGCGTCTGGATCCTTCGAGCCAGTGCCCGAGCTATGTAAGAACCGCATAGCCCGCTCAACAGTTAGTACTCTGTTTACTAGCGAATAACAGTGAGTTCAGTGCAGCATTAATAAACAGTACTTTTTAATTTCCGTGTAGTGCAGTGTTTTTGTGAAGATCAGTACATTGCCGTGTTCTTGTGGAATATCAGTGCAGTGGCGCGTTTTAAGAACTTCACTGATTTGTGTAATCGTTATTTATTGTACTCGTACTATGCAATATGAGTTATAAGTGCATATTGTGATTAATAGTGAAGAATTATTTACCAATTGTGAAAAAATGTGTAGTGCATCGACAAATAAATTGTGCAGTGGTTAAAAACGCTAAAGTTTGTGTGTTTAATAAAAACAATCAATAAAAAAGAACCTAATAATCAATGTTTATTATTTATTTGTAATAAACGTAACAATATGATTGCTCATTTCCTCTAACTCCAGGACTCAAAATCATGATTTCGGAAATTCCTAATTGGAATAGGACAATCAGTAAAATGTACTTGCTGCATATTTCCAACAATTTTTTCCCTTTTAGCAAATTTCTCTTAAGGAAAATTAGCTATGAGGTGTGCTCAAGATGCGATTTTAACAAATTTCCCTGAAGGGAAATCAGCTATAGAGGTCGTACTCATGGCGCGATTTTCGAAACATTTCTTCAAATGTCCGTCGATCCAACCCAGAAGATGACGAAAATGAGGTCCGTTCAAAACTATATACGAGTATATATATATATAAAACAGTTATTATTATTATTAATTAACGTCCACTTTTTGCAACTTAGGCTAATCGGGACGGGTTATCTACAGGTTACCACCCTTTTCTAGCCAGGGTGGGATTTTAGGACGTTATTTAATGAATTTCGTCACTAAATAATTTCCTTTGCCCAGGCAAGAATCGAACTCGCCACTCTAGGTTTACCATGTGAGATAAAGGTCAACGCTTTAACTCGCATGGCTAACCTGAGCCCCTATAAAACAGTTATACATATGTTAACGCTCGAGCGGTAGCCATTTTTGTTTCATCGTTAAAAAAGCCGATAATTAAATGTTTTATGTGAAACTAAAAATCAGCCCGGGGGGAGGGGAATATAGAGGCAGGAGTTTTGAAAAATCGAAATTTCTTCGTTATTTTACGTCAGATTATAAACCCAATGTTACTGAAAATTTAATTGCCTTTGAATATTGTTATATACGTATTTTCTCTATCGGGAAGCGAGATATTTGCACTTTTCAGTTTCGAGGATTCAGTAAACTCCCCACTCCTGCTCGTGTCATGTTATCAATAAGCTGTTATAACATGAACCAATTTATTGAAAGCTTAAATAACAAATATTTTTTTCTTTTAACTTTTACTGTGTGAGGTACTTTCAAATATGTACTTTGATGACACCACGATTTAGGGTTTTACGTTCTTAATTTGAAAATGTGTAATTGATCTATATCTTACTCGATATTTAACTGTTTCATTCATCTCTGAAGGTCATATTAGTTAATAGAATTAGAGGGGGGGGTACATGGGGGCTTTCGAAAATTTATATTTCCGTTATTATGAACAGTATCGTAAGCTGTTATGGAACCAATCTTTTTAAAAAATTTTTTATACATTTCGTATCTCGCACTTTCTTATTTTCAGCCTTTAGTATACTTCTGCTCATCGGATTTCTAAGTAGAAATTGAGAAGATATGGTGAGATGGCTACTCTGTCTTTCCAGAATGTAGAAAATCTTCTGAGTTTACTCAGCTCCTGTGTCACTTTTATTTCTCTGAGGTCCAGAAAGAGAACAAAGTTACAATAAAAAAAGGAGTGGACCACGTAAATTCCAGAAAGTAGGGGCTACTTCCCTCCTGCAGAATTCTCTCTCTCTCTCTCTCTCTCTCTCTCTCTCTCTCTCTATATATATATATATATATATATATATATATATATATATATATATATATATATATATATATAAAGTGTGACATATATCTGTACCGATTATAACTTATAACTTCAAGGGCTTTATAAGTGTTTTATTTAATTAATGGAACTCATAATTTAATTTCATTTTAGCTTATTTTTTTGGGTGTTATTAGTTGATAATTTAGTTTTATATGTTGCGTTTTAAAGATTCGTTTTTTTTGTCTATGAGAAATTAATTAATAGGTACTATTAGCTGGATAGTTCAAGGATTCTCGGCGAGAGGTTGATATATTTGAAAAATCTTATCGACTTTCACATCTGCTTATAGTCAGGCCCGCTGTTTTGTGTTGAATACTACCCATTTCAGATTAGCTGTATACCCATTCAAGTTCATATGATGTTCACTGACTTGAAAAATAGGTTTAATGGAAAATTCTTATACCCCATGACCTGAAAAGATCTGGCGAAATATAAGCTTCTAAAATTATTTATTTATTTACGTCCACTTATAAGGCTAACTTGGAAAATTATCCATCTTAAATTAAATCGAAATCGACTATCGTCTCCTATATACTTATCTCTATTTTATCTGAAAATGAATATATCTAAAGAAAAATGAAATATCTAATGCCACTAAGTGTTTTTAATCTTTCTCTACAACTATATTGCTGATCATATATTTTATATTTGTTGCAAATTTTAATAAACTGACCACGTTAATAATCTCAAAGCACGAACATCACCAAGATATTCCCTACTGTTAAAATGTATCATACATTGAAGTATGGTTTCTGATCACTAATCACTGGAAGGATAGTCCAAATAAATAAATAAGTAAATAAAATGACAGCATGGGTGGTAAGGACGGCCATTTGAGTTAAGGTGTCTATCTTAAGTCACTTTTGGGGCTCAAGTTAGCCAAGTGAGTTAAAGCTTAATCTCACATGATAAACCTAGAGTGGCGAGTTCGATTCCCGCCTGGGCAATAGGAACTTATTTAGTGGTAAAACAATTAAATAAAATCGTTAGTCACACCCTGGCTAGAAAAGGGTGGTAACCCTTTTCTAATAATTAAGTCACTTGGTAAACTTAGATTCGTGTTGTGGATTCTCACCATGGCAATAAGAATTTATTTAGTGACGAACTCATTAAAAAATCTTAAAACCCACCCTGGCATACTTCCATCCTGGTTAGAAACGGGTGGTAACTTGTAGAAAAGGCGTTCCAATGGAAAAAGAATAAAAAAAGGAAAAAGCATAAAGTGGACTTAAAAAACGAATAGCAAAGAATATACGTAGGTGAATCAAATGAAAAACTTAAAAGTGCTGTAAAGTTCAGGTTAAACTTTTAAGGTTTAAACTTTTAAGGTTCATTTGATTCACCCTCGTATAATTTCCCACATACACCACGTGCATTAGTTTTTTATTTCTTTATCTTATCTCCTCAAAGGGTCATCTCTCCCAAACCGGAAGCGTTATCTTCTAAAAGTGACTTTTTTTAAATGATGTGATGCCAGAAGCTCTCTGGTCAGAAGCATTGAGTCTCTCGGGCCAATCAAGCTTCGATTCCAGTATGACTCGCGAGTCGCTTGCTGTCTTTCCCAATGAGCGCATGCAAGTAGCTCTGAAGATGGAGACATTAGTCTTTGAAAGCGCTTAGCGCTGAAATAAACAAATTGTGAAGAATTGGACGTTTTTTCTCTCTCTCCAAGTCTTATTTCCCTTTACCCATTTATTTTTTATTATTTTATTTTACAATTAATGAAAATATTTAAAATTTTCTAGCTCTAAAAGTAAAAATATTCTTAACTTTTTTCTACTTAAGAGCTATATTTTCATTACGCTGGGCTTTGGATCACTGACGTATATTTCTGTCATCAAGTTAACAATTTTATTGCTGATGAAAATGGTGTTGAAAAATAGAATGAATTTTAATATAATCCTCTATATGTGATATTTTTTTATTCTGTTCAATCAAATACGAACAGTTTTTCCAAAAATAACAGCAGCCTTGCTCTTGGATCACTGACGTATATTTCTATCATCAAGTTAAATATTTTATCAAGCGTCTCCAAAACTTTTCGTATTTGATCAAACCGAATCGTAAAATATCATGTAGAGAGGATTGTATTAAAATTCATTCTATTCTTCAACACCATTTTCATCCGATATAAAATTCGAATTTTCTTTAAATATATGAAACACGTTAAAAAATAAATAATACAAATAATTAAAACAGCTTTTTACTTATTTGCTAATATTAAATAAACGCTCTAAAAACCAAAAATTAAAAAAAATTCAGAAAGAATAGGCGCTTCCGGAGAGATTCGATCGCGAGATCTTGCGGTAACCAAAAGAGCCACTACCAGCTCAGGCACGAGGTTTCTTGCGAATACGTGTATTCGGCTTTCAGCTCAAGGCTTTCAGGCAAATTTTTAACATAATTTTTTATACGAAAGCATGAGAATTGCGTTCCCTTGCTCTAACAGAATTGGTTTTTCGTTAGGTGCTACACATTAACATGTTCGTTCAAATCGGTGGGAGGAGGCCTTGCACTCCCCATGTAAGTATTAGCAGGACTAGAATATCATTAGGATTTTAAACCTGCTTTGCTGTTATAAATAAAACACAAGGACAATGGTTAAATTATAGAAAATAAAATCACATATTCATTAATCTTTATTTTGTAAGCAGGTAAAGACATACAAAGTATGTTTTGAATGGTCAAATGAATAATACATTCAAAGATAAATGTTTTTAGTTCCTGTTGAAATTATATATATATATATATATATATATATATATATATATATATATATATATATATTGCATTACCCATTACCAAGGCTATTTTTATAATATTAAAAAGCAGACAGGCAGACAAGAAAGCTCATTAATTATTGCTTTTTATTTTTGTATGATAACAAAATCAAATCGTAATTATATAAACTCCGTTAATTACTCCTAAACAATAATGCTACTTTATCTTGAGTTCCTAAAGTTTCGCTAGCTAGTATTAAGTCTCCAACTTAAACTAACTTAAAATTTATTCACTCAAAAGTTTGGAATGTAGATTGAAATTCATTATCGGGTAGTTGCTTATTACCAGGACTTCGTTTATTTACTGTATTCATTGATTACCTTGGTTATTAATTACAAAGTCAATAGTCTAGCTTCTTTCTATGAATATAAATGATGAACTTGTAAAGTGCAGGCTGATGAATAATTTATTTCACACCGGCTCGACGACCACTTCTGAAATCTGTAATCAAAAATGATAAATGTTTTATTATTTTATTTGCGTTTATATATTATTTTATTTTGTTTTTGGGGCTCAGGTTAGCCCTCCCACTGGTCTGATTTAAGCGATTAACGAACATGATCTTTATTTTTACATAAAACGTTTAAATGTGGAGTTTGGTAACGATCAAACAAACATTACGACCGCTAGAGCGTTTACAGATAAAGTGTGTAAAATATACGGGTCGGATCGATGGTCATGTGTACAAGCTCAATAGCTGATTTCCTTTCAGGGAAATCTGCTAAAAGTAAAACCAGAGAACTCTGGGACCAATGTGACATTTAATTTTGATGCCTCTAGATTCGCATATCGCTCTTAATGTTAATATAAATTTAATTCTTTTTGTTTGCTATGTGTTTTAGTGCGTGCTCGTATTCATTAACACTGTGACATTTGAACTGATATCCCAATATCCTTTAAAAGTCCAAATAAAAAACGAAAATCTTAAGATCATAATTCGTTAAACGGCGAAATCATATTAGGATGATAGAGGTGGGAGGGAGGAGGTGAGTAATCAAAACACGAAGCAACAAATCTCTTATCATATAGAAAAGAAACCATTTTGGTATAACTGTTGTTGGTCATACTCACATTAACTTGTGGCGGAGCGGAGAGTGCGAAGACTACAGCATCTACGATGTCAGAAGAAACTAGGGCTGGTACCTCAGGATGAACACTCGTGTACCAGCTGGTCATGGTAGTATTTACCAAGCCAGGGCATACATTCTGAAACAATACATGTTAACATCCATAATGAAGTAATAAGGTCATTTACTTATAAACAATTAGTCCTTATTACTTAATAATAATTATAAGTTATACATTAAGTAATCCTTAATATAGAAGTAACCCTATTTAACGGTTAGTACATTTATTCCATAGCTAAAACGGTTTCCAGGAAATTTGAAATGAACCCCCGCCCCTAATAATAATAATAAAATGAGATTTATTTATTTTCGTGCTACATTAAATTTTAACTTAGGGTAATAACCTGTAGATAACCCTTCACAATTAGCCTTAGTTGCAAAAAGTGAACGATAATAAATAATTTAATTAATTCTTTAACTTATAGTTTTTTCTGAAAAAATATTTTCACCATCTACGATGTAATCACCTGTTTTACACACCTAATTTCCGTTCCGAAAGCTACACTTCGCCCCCCTAGGGCCGAAAATGTATATTTCGCCCTAGGGCCGCAAAATCAGCTGTTTATTATTTTAATTCATTAATTTCATTATATACATTATATTAGTTTGTTTTGCTCGTATAATCCGAGGATATTTTAATCAGAAACAATCCAACTACGAGTAAAAGTGCGAATGTGTCAAACAAAAAACAAGTAATAGAATCTTCAAAGGGTATTATGTTTTCAAACAACCAAAATTGTACTTTTAACATTTCTATAAATCAAAAATAAACGATCTATCTTTTTTTAGCATTTTGAAATATATCAGTTGTATTAAATGAAACACACATATGTTCATCAATCTTTATTAACTTACATAATAACATAACGTAAAACAATCAATACATTAAACATTCATCATGTCCCCATAACCGCAAGATAACCTTCTAACAAAGAGGTACACTTAACCAAAAGAAAATCTTGTTTTTGATTAATGTTATATCGTATTAATATTTATTGTAGTATGGTGAAAAATAGCGTTCGTACCTCGGGCCAAAGTGCTTTTACCGACCCTCGAACTTATCATGACCTCGACTAAGTCTCGGTCAAAAAATATCTCGGGCCGGCAAACGCCCACTTTCGGCCCTTGGTACGAAATATACTATTCTGACCAACGATTATTATTATTACTCATCTTAATTTAGCCTGTACGTACATTGTCAATTCATATAAAAAGTCCGTCACATAGGGGCTGCGTAAACTAAGCAGATTACCCACGTGAAGTTGTACAATAGAGAAATTTCACGAGAGCCGAACAGTTACGAAAACGGCAGAACTAGCTTCTGACAGGAAACTCACTCTTGTCAGTGATCCTCCCACATTTAATAAAAATGCAAATATCTCGGTTAACATTCAAGATAGAGAATAAATGTATAGAACAATATGTATAGTAAATTTAATTTGCAATAAGATTGATTCTATACATGTTTTCGATCCAACGTATAGTACCAGAGATATTTCGAATTTTCAAATATCTCCCCCTCTAAACCCCCCTACCCTGGTCCGATTTCGGCCCTTAATGAACTTGATTTTTCTTTTTACATAAAACAACTAAATATGGAGTTTGGTAACGATTAAACAATAATTGTGACCGCTAGAGTGGTAACAGACAAATATATATATATATATATATATATATATATATATATATATATATATATATATTTGAACGGACCTCATCTTCGTCATATCCTAGGTAGGATCAATGGACATGAAAGAAAAAAATGATGAAGAAAAATTTCGAAAATCTCGTCGTGATTACGCCCTCAATAGCTGACTTAAGGGAAATCTACTAAAAATTAAGCTAGGCAAGAAAAGCAAGTTTACCAGTAAAATTAAGTTTTAAAAATCATTCTAGAAGTAAAGAATGCTCCATTCACATCAACATCCATATTTATAAAATATACCTTTTGAAAATATAATTAGAAGAAAATATACCAATAACATTTTTTGGCTTAATTGCATAAAATCATTCCTTTTAACTTGTAGAAAACTAAGGTCTATGGATGACCTTACTCAAAACGTAGAATCTATGTTGTTATATATTGGAATAAACATTTATATGTGTTTTGTGCAGTGTGTTTAAGTCGAGTTACAACCACCATTAACCAAGGAGGACCTGGAATGAGTTATCCCCTGGCCGTAGGGGTCATTGGTCAAATTACTCAGTGTTAGCCTGCCTGTAGACGGGATCTAAGAGAGTCATAATTGTTGATCATCTGGATGACTGGTAGGCGTATATAATCCCTAGGCTCCCGCTAATCCAAAATCACTACGGCACCAGCGCACTCAGGTAGCGAACAACCCCGTGATCACCCATTCAAGTACTGACCAAGCTCGATATTGTTTGACTCAGCTGATCTAGCCATACTTTATCGTAGTCGTGCTATTACTCGTCAATACTCACTTGATTTTCGGAATGTTTTTTCATATATCCATAAATTCCATCAAACATATGACCAGAAAATGAGGCCCGTTCGAGTCTCTGGCAAGATGACGTCGCTTGGCAGCACAAATAATCTACAATCAACTTCTAGCACTTCCCTTTATAAATGTCAAATATAATATAATTAATATAAATATATATATATATATATATATATATATATATATATATATATATATATTAATTACTTGGCTCCTGAAGGAAATGAAAATTTATTTTTCTGCAAGTGTATATAAATTTGTACGTTGTTTTCTCACTAAAATTATAGCTGCCTACTTACAAATTAAACAACACAGTACAAAAAAGTCCGTCAAGATAAACTAAACAGATTTCCCAAGTTATACAATAGAGAAATATCCATACTACCGCCGAACATTTACGGCCGAACGAGCATGTTGCAGGAAACACTCGTCCGTTATCCCACAAATAATGAACATGCAAATATCTCGGTTAATATTCAAGATAAAGAATAAATGTATAGATCAATGTTTATAGTAAATTTAATTTTCAATAAGATTAGTTCTATACAATTTTTTTATCCGGCGTATAGTAACGGAGATATTTCGAATGTTCGAAAATCCCCCTCTAAACCGCCCTCCCACTAGTCCGATTTCAGCCATTAACGAACTTGATCTGTCTTTTTGCATAAACGTTTAAATATCGAGTTTGGTAACGATCAAACAAAAATTGCGACCACTAGAGCGTTAACAGATATATATATATATATATAAATTTGAATGGACCTCATTTATTTTCATCATCTCCTAGGTAGGATTGAAGGACATTTGAAGAAATTTTTCGAAAATCGCGTCATGAGTACGACCTCAATAGCTGATTTCCCTTAAGGAAAATCTGCTGAAAAGGATTATCATTAATCAAGAATTTAATAGAAGTAATTTATATGCTCTTCTACAGAATGTTTTAACTGGTTTGTTATATTTATAGTAAAGGTCTCTTTCGCGCATAGTCCATTTACGTATGCTTCTTTGTATTTCTCTGACATCAGCTAAAAAGTTTAATGTGTGAATTACATAAAACGTCTTTCTATTTATCACGTAGACAGTTTCGAGGATTAAAACATTTCTATATCCTGTTTTCCACGCAGAGTATCCCTCTAACGTGGGAATTTATTTAAATGTTGTGTGCTCCATCCTTTGGATACTACACACATTTCAGCACATTATAATATTTCTTATATAATAATTGCAAAAAATTTACAACAATAAATTAATTAAATAAAAACAAAAATAAAGTAAAAAAAATAAAATAAAACATATGTAATATTACATATGTGTACAACAATAGGTGTATATCTACAAAATGGTGTCCAAATCTTGAATAAATACATTAAATCCCCTGTTGAATTTGAGTAAAAGTTTCGGTTTGTCCGTCGGCCAAGTTCCGTTTTGTGAAGTAATATACTTGATGAGTTTTGTTCTTGGTCCGTCAAGTAATGTACAGTCATATAAGAGGTGGTCATATGTCTGTTCAGTCTCATTGTCACATTTACATGTATTTGTGTTTGTTAGTTTAAATTTGTACAAGTAACTCTTCGTAGGTCCATGTCCTGATATAAATTGTATTTGTTTAGAATTGCTAAGTGTTATTTTTTGTCTCTGGTATACAGTTGGTATGTACTTATGTAATTGTCGTCCTTTAGTAGTGTTTGTCCATCTTTCGTCCCATTTTTTATAAGAGTCCATCTTATATCCCATTTGTACTCGCTTCGGCGGTACATATACTAAAAAAACATTTCTATATGTAAAAATAAATCATAAGCCCACCAAGTATTGTCATAAACTGGTTTGTGTCGTCGTTTGTACTACGATGTGTTCTACTTACTGAGGGATAACTATAAAAAAACTCTTAAAATTTTTAGTAATTGCTAGTTTAAATAAAGAAATATGATAATTTAGGACTTCAACATATCGGCACACAAGGCAGTGAGTTAAGTATTTATATATCAAATTGATTATAACCAAATACTGCTGTGTTTTTTGTTATTTGTCACAGAATTGGGAATAAAGAAAACTACGAAAGATCCAACAGAAGCGAGGATGACGGAGGGCTGAGAAGTGGATGATTTATCTTAAGAAATGGACTATTGAACAACAGGAAAGAAAATGAAAATAGAATCTTGACCATCTAGGCACAAATAACTCTCCGGAGTTCGGTGCCTATGTACTATATGATAAATAATACAATGTGTTCTTTGGCTTTTTTTAGGAAGAATGAAAAAACTGGACAACCACCTGTGAATTTGTTTTTCCACAGTTCTTACGATTTGCCGAAGGACTTTAGATAAAATGAGAATCGTAGAATGAAGTGTGCTGTGTCAAGGCCATTTCATTACCTTTAATAGTGTAAGTTATTACTTACTTACGAATATAAGGAATTTTAAAACTTACACTGTTGTCTATTGCTTACTCGATGTATGGAAAATACGTTTTGCAGAACAGCCAATCTGAATGGTTTGATAAAGAGAGTTTTGTATCCGTTTTTGTTCAGCCAATGCCACTGCCATATTTTTATTCTCGTGTGTTTATGATGCCGGATAACTGGAAAATGGTGGCTTTGCCACATTCCAAAAAGCGTTAAAGGGAAATTGAATGAAATTTTGCGGTTCAGAGTAATACGCCCTTGCTCCAAAAAGATACTCCCCATTTATATTTTAGTTGGAAGTGGGCTGAATGGAGTGGAGGTTTTATTGAAGAGGTAAATTGTAATAGTTTAAATATTTCCGCCATTTCTTAGACGTGTTCAAATATTACATGCCCAATCCTTGTCGTGAAGTTATTTCATGTAATAAATAGTTAATCTATACTTTTTCCCTTTACTCAAATTTTGAATTATTTGTATTTTCTGGTTTTCAGCTTCTGACGCAAGCGCTCTCCATATTACGGAATTTTTACTATAACCTAATTTATCTTAATTTTTATTTATGTTGAATTTTAATACTACTTGGGAAGCATGTCTTATAGCTGGAACTTCCGATCAATTCGTTTATTTAAGCACAAGGCATTTCGTTGCTAACGTGACTTCATCATGTTCTCGGTTCAGGAATGTATATTAGCGTTCGGGCACAGAATTGTGGGACCCTAACTCATTATGGGAGGAACGAAGAGTTGATCGAACGTTATTAAGGGAAGAACAAAGACTCTTGCGAAGTAATATTGGGCATTTATTAAGGGTGGATCCAAAAGTTAATCAAAGTAGCATTGGACATTTATTGAGAGCATAATTAAAAGAGGAAACAAGAATTATTGGGTATTTATTTAGTAAGGGAAAATGAGAGGATTATAAAACAACATTGGACTTTTATTAATGGAAGCACAAGGAGTGTTTGAATTAATGTTGGGCATTTATTCAGAGAGTAACATAGAATTCAGAGGGAAAGAGAGAGGAGAGAGAGGGAGGAGAGAGGAGAGAGAGAGAGAGAGAGAGAGAGAGAGAGAGAGGCGGGAGAGGGAGGAGAGAGGAGAGAGATAGAGAGAGAGAGAGAGAGAGAGAGAGAGAGAGAGAGAGAGAGAGGGAGACAGAGAGTGGAGAGAGAGAGGAAGAGTGAGAGAGAGAGTGGAAGAGTGCGAGAATGCGAGAGAGAGAGAGAGAGAGAGAGAGAGAGAGAGAGAGAGTGGAAGAGTGTGAGAGAGAGAGAGTGGAAGAGTGAGTGAGTGAGAGAGAGAGAGAGAGAGAGTGGAAGAGTGAGTGAGTGAGAGAGAGAGAGTGGAAGAGTGAGTGAGAGAGAGAGTGGAAGAGTGAGTGAGAGAGAGAGAGAGAGAGTGGAAGAGTGTGAGAGAGAGAGAGAGAGTGGAAGAGTGAGTGAGAGAGGGAGAGAGAAAGAGTGGAAGAGTGAGTGAGAGAGAGAGGGAGAGAGAGAGAGTGAGAGAGGAAGAGTGTGAGAGAGAGAGAGTGTAAGAGTGAGTGAGAGAGAGAGGGAGAGAGAGAGAGTGAGAGAGGAAGAGTGTGAGAGAGAGAGAGAGAAAAAAAAGCGAGTGATGAGAGAGAGGGAGAGAGAGAGAGATTTGAACGGGCCACATTTTCTGGTCATATCTTTTAAAAAATTTAAGGATATTTGAAGAAACTTTCCAAAAATCAAGTGAGTATTCAAGAGTAATATAGTTGATTTCCCTTAAAGAAAATCTCCTCATATCATTATATTCATGTAACAAGTGTTCATACTTACAGTAACCCTGGTCTTCATCTTCTCCTCAGCCAACTCCCTTTTAAGAGAACCTGTGAAGGATGTCAGTGCATGTTTGCTTGCTGTGTATATCCCTGTTCCCTTTATGCAAAGGTCCCTCAGACCCATAATACTGTTAACAATTCATAATATGAAAGTAATAAAAGGCTCAATAACTATATCCTAAAACAGTGCAAATACAAAAAAAAATCACTTCATAGCCAATAAAAGTTGGTGGGGCCGAGGTTAAAGCGGCAGCAACTGAGGTGAAACTTGGTACGGTTCTGTTCCTTCAATTTGTCTTATCAATATTAGCAGTTTTCCCTTAGCCATGTCGCGATTTTCGAAAAATAACTCTAAATGTCCATCGTGTTGTTGATGAATAATACAGATGGATATATAAAGTCAGTTAGACTGATAGATTGTTTCGTCTGTTATCTCTCAAGCTGTCAAAAATTTTGAGTCGAATGAATAAATGTCATGTAACCAATTTTAATTTGAAATTTGATTATTTATAATTGTTGTCCTTTACATTTTTTCTCTTATATTGAATATGAAGCGAGATATTTGTATATTTTTTCCAGTTCTTAGTAAACGCCCATTTCTATACGTCATGTTAACAGTAAACAAATATATCATGAATCAAGCTTAAATACAAAGTATTTTCTTATTGGAAGTTTACTATGTGATATACGTACAATTAACCTGCTTAGTTTAAGCATCCACCACGCAAGACTGACTTCTTTATGGTAGTTATGTATTAGAAAATAAATTAAATGTTGTGTTACAGCTGGGGCAAGAACAACTTTCATGAGATCCAATAATTGGTCGACAAATTAAATTAGCATGCTTCCAAGGACTCCGAATAATTTATTTGCCATTTGAGTTTAATTAAGTTTTAGTTGCACTTGAGGAAAACATTAGTGATTATGTTATAACTATAGCTACTGAGCACAGTAATTACATAAGATGGCTTCATTGGACCCGCTCCCTTATGGACATTGCTATCGATGGTGAGGAATCGATATTTTAAAATCATTCCGCCAGGACTCGGGATAATGGAGACATGTCTAACCTTGGCTGGCTATAATTGGATGCAACCACCACGACTGCAATTGAAAAATATTCATTCAAGACTCCACATCACTTTCAAAGATATCAGATTCGAAGCAAAAAATTGTAAAAAATGTGCAATTAGACATTCTCAGGTGTTTTTGCTGAACGTTATGGTGTCAGTTATTTAATCAGTCTCATTGACGAGAACTTTTCAAAATTTACTTCGAGTTGGCGTAGCTTCATTTGTAAAGTTGTCTCAGATAAAAACATTCAGTGGATTGTCAATCCACTTTTTTTCACCTTTACTCATAGTTACCACAAATATAGCGCAACAAATACAGTTTTTCATTTTATTTTTAGCGTTACATCAGTTGACTATTTCTTTGAGAGCCTTAACAACCGTAACAGAAAAAGAGAACAGGGGGAACAGTGGAGTGAAAAGAACAGAGATACAAGGGCAAAACTTGAAATACCGTCGAAGAATGTTAACATCCAGTTTCTGCGTTAACAAAGTGGATTTTCCAGTCAGTCATCTGGCTCAATCTTCTATTTCATCCGTAATAAGATGATTATGTAATCATAACTTTAAATTAAAGTAATAGCGTGAGATTTATTGACACTACCTTTAAGTGAAAATCACAAAAAAAGGAGAACAAAAAAAGAAAAAAGAAAAAAAAGATTAGGGACTTAACTGAAGCTAAAGTAAATATAAATAACCTTTAATATTCGGGTTAGAGAAGAATGTATGGAAAAACAATTATATAACGTTATTGAGAACTTTTTAATGTCTTGAATGTTGATTAATAGAATAAAAAATAATTTTCAAAATTATTATATTGAGCGAGCCTGTCAGATACTGACTAAGAAAATTCTACCAGGCAAAAAATTCTACCTGTTGATTTAAGCAGTATATATCACGTTGTAAAAATCTTGTATCAAGCATCATGCGACTAATAAAAAATCTTTAATCCTAAAAGCAGGGTATCATGAAAAAAAAGCTATAGAGTTTTCAATTAATTAAAAACAAAATAGTCCAGATGTTTAATTAGTGTTTGGGTATCAGGTTACATGAGTAAAAGCGTTGGTCTTAATAAACTTTGTAGACGTAGATCCGTTGGTTCGATTTCCACGTGGTCCATAGGAATTTATTTAGTGATGAACTCACTAGTGGAGTTGTTTAGTGGTCACGTCGCGAAATAAAATCCTATTTTTCTTCTTTCTAGAGAAAGGTGGCCACACCTTTTTCTGCAAATACTATTTAATATTGGTCTTGTTTAAGCACAATTCGTATTGGGATATTTATCATATGCCAATATAAAACTGTGGTTTCTAGAGGGAGTGAGTGAGAGAGAGATTTTAATTTGCTACAGCTACTGTTTATACGTGTTTTCTGGGCTCAAATTGTAATTGAGTTTTAGTGGGATTTTTTTTAGTGGGAGGGGGGTGGGGGTGCAGACGGTTGTAAACCTCCAATTTCCACTCTAAGTACCTCAATCATAAAACCTGATTACAAAGGCTTATTGCAGCGGTAGAAAGAGAATGGATGGTAAGATGAGAACACCAACGTATGGGAAATTCCAATGTATGGGAAATTCTACAAGTTCACGCAGAACACACAACTTGTCTTTTATATAGCTAGTATTTTATTGTCGTTGGTCAAATGGAAAGAACTTCTCTAGAAGACAAGATAACTTTTTATTTTCATGTCTCTAGGTAAAAAAAAGTCAGTCACGCAGGGGCTGCGTAAACTAAGCAGATTTCCCACGTGAAGTTTTAAAAAAAAGAAATCTACCTAATAACAACTGTACTAGTAGTAGTACGAGTGACGAATAGTTAAGGAAACGGCTGCCAGAGCTCTCGGCGGAAAGTCCGAACATCCGAATCCTGGCGACAACACACAGAATACAAATGCAAATATCTCGGTTAATATTCAAGATACAGAATAAATGTATAGAACAATATTTATAGTAAATTTAATTTGCAATAAGATTGATTCTGTACAATTTTTCGATCCGACGTATAGTAACGGAGATATTTCGAATTTTCGAAAATCCTCCCCTCTAAACTCCCCCTTTTACTAGTCCGATTTCAGCCGTAAACGAACTTGTTCTTTCTTTTTACATAAAACGACTAAATATCGAATTTGGTAACGATCAAACAAAAATTGCGACCGCTAGAGCGGTAACAGACAAATATATAGATTGATATATATATATATATATATATATATATATATATATATATACAGTTTTGAACGGACCTCATTTTCGTCATCTACTTGGTAGGATCGATGGACATTTGAAGAAAAATTTCGAAAATTCCGTCATAAGTACAACCTCAATAGCTGATTTTCCTTAAGGGAAATCTGCTAAAAAACTCTAGTGTTAATGTAACTATTTAATATAATTGAATATCATAAGGTTTCCCTCTGCCAATTGTGAAATAAGCATAATTTATATATAGAAACTACATGATGATTTACAAAGCTTACTTCATAGAGCAATGAGCCATAATTAAGTCACACGATAACATAAATTAGAATTAAAAACTATAGTTTGATTACCTGTTAATGTTTATGATATGTCCATTGTTGATGTCGTTCTTTCTCATTGACTCAAGACTCTTTTGAGTACAATATAGGACCCCACAGAAATTCACATCTACTTGTTTTTTCAACAACTCCAGGTCCATCTCTATGGGTGTAAATAAATTTTAAGATATCAGAATGTGTATTACGGAGTAAGGATACATTTAAATCAAAATAAATGTTGTTATTTTATCAAAAGGCCTTAATAAAGACCGTATAATTTTGGTTTTAACTTGGCGAAATTTGTCGAAAAGCAATATTATAGTATTTGATGTTGATAGCATAGGTGTGTTATTTTATTGTGTTTGACCTAACTTCAGAATGATAGGTATGGGTTACGTTCTATTTAGCAGTAAAGTAACCTTCCTAGGACATTATTATAAAAGTCAAATAATTATCTTAACTTTTGTAGCAGATAAATAGCAGTGAAATAAATGTATGTCTTGATGTGAAAAAATTAAGAGCGGAATGCTTTGGATAGATGAATATAGTCCTTGTGATTTCCTGTTAAATCAAGGAACCCTAAAAATGATTGTGCATGGAAATGTCGGTAAAAATAAAATTAAATAAATAGAAATTATCTACATACCATGTAGGGGTGTATATAAGAAAACTGCAGCATTGTTGACAAGTACATCGACTGGTCCGATATTTGAATTAATCCAGTCGAATGCTTCCTTCACCTGCCCGAGATCGGATACATCACAGGTTTTGGCCCAGACACGGCCTGGTTCTTTAACATTCTTGTTTGTTTCCTTTTCAATTACCTAAAGTATGATAAAAAAAAAAAAATAAAAAAAAAAAAACCTTTCAGATGCTAAATTTTAGACAAGGAAATCACTGGTTCAATATTGTAATTAATCTAATGAAATTTGGACTTGCCCAAACCGAATTCACGATACGTTTTGTAACTGCCATGACCTTAATATTCTGGTCGATTTTAATTACCTGAAGTATCAATAAAGATCATTCATATACTAAATTCAAGACAAGGAAATCATCGGGTTCAATACTGTAATTAATCTCATGAAATATCCACCTTCCCAATACCGAATACACGATAATTTTTGAAACTTTCAAGATCAGGCTCCTTAATGTTGTTATTGGTCATAATTTCCATTGAATTAAGTATCAATACAGATCTTTCATATACTAAATGTATGACAAGGAAATCATCGGGTTCAATACTCTAATTAATCTCATGAAATATCCACCTTCCCAATACCGAATACACGATAATTTTTGAAACTTTCAAGACCAGGCTGCTTAATATTGCTATTGGTCATAATTTCCATTGAATTAAGTATCAATATAGATCATTCATATACTAAATTTAAGACAAGGAAATCATCGGGTTCAATACTGTAATTAATCTCATGAAATATCCACCTTCCCAATACCGAATACACGATAATTTTTGAAACTTTCAAGACCAGGCTCCTTAATATTGCTATTGGTCATAATTTCCATTGAATTAAGTATCAATATAGATCTTTCATATACTAAATGTATGACAAGGAAATCATCGGGTTCAATACTCTAATTAATCTCATGAAATATCCACCTTCCCAATACCGAATACACGATAATTTTTGAAACTTTCAAGACCAGGCTGCTTAATATTGCTATTGGTCATAATTTCCATTGAATTAAGTATCAATATAGATCATTCATATACTAAATTTAAGACAAGGAAATCATCGGGTTCAATACTGTAATTAAGCTCATGAAATATCCACCTTCCCAATACCGAATACACGATAATTTTTGAAACTTTCAAGATCAGGCTCCTTAATATTGCTATTGGTCATAATTTCCATTGAATTAAGTATCAATATAGATCTTTCATATACTAAATTTAAGACAAGGAAATCATCGGGTTCAATACTGTAATTAATCTCATGAAATATCCACCTTCCCAATACCGAATACACGATAATTTTTGAAACTTTCAAGATCAGGCTCCTTAATGTTGCTATTGGTCATAATTTCCATTGAATTAAGTATCAATACAGATCTTTCATATACTAAATGTATGACAAGGAAATCATCGGGTTCAATACTCTAATTAATCTCATGAAATATCCACCTTCCCAATACCGAATACACGATAATTTTTGAAACTTTCAAGACCAGGCTGCTTAATATTGCTATTGGTCATAATTTCCATTGAATTAAGTATCAATATAGATCATTCATATACTAAATTTAAGACAAGGAAATCATCGGGTTCAATACTGTAATTAAGCTCACGAAATATCCACCTTCCCAATACCGAATACACGATAATTTTTGAAACTTTCAAGACCAGGCTGCTTAATATTGCTATTGGTCATAATTTCCATTGAATTAAGTATCAATATAGATCTTTCATATACTAAATTTAAGACAAGGAAATCATCGGGTTCAATACTCTAATTAATCTCATGAAATATCCACCTTCGCAATACCGAATACACGATAATTTTTGAAACTTTCAAGACCAGGCTCCTTAATATTGCTATTGGTCATAATTTCCATTGAATTAAGTATCAATATAGATCATTCATATACTAAATTTAAGACAAGGAAATCATCGGGTTCAATACTGTAATTAATCTCATGAAATATCCACCTTCCCAATACCGAATACACGATAATTTTTGAAACTTTCAAGACCAGGCTCCTTAATATTGCTATTGGTCATAATTTCCATTGAATTAAGTATCAATATAGATCTTTCATATACTAAATTTAAGACAAGGAAATCATCGGGTTCAATACTCTAATTAATCTCATGAAATATCCACCTTCCCAATACCGAATACACGATAATTTTTGAAACTTTCAAGACCAGGCTCCTTAATATTGCTATTGGTCATAATTTCCATTGAATTAAGTATCAATATAGATCTTTCATATACTAAATTTAAGACAAGGAAATCATCGGGTTCAATACTCTAATTAATCTCATGAAATATCCACCTTCCCAATACCGAATACACGATAATTTTTGAAACTTTCAAGACCAGGCTCCTTAATATTGCTATTGGTCATAATTTCCATTGAATTAAGTATCAATATAGATCTTTCATATACTAAATTTAAGACAAGGAAATCATCGGGTTCAATACTGTAATTAATCTCATGAAATATCCACCTTCCCAATACCGAATACACGATAATTTTTGAAACTTTCAAGACCAGGCTGCTTAATATTGCTATTGGTCATAATTTCCATTGAATTAAGTATCAATATAGATCTTTCATATACTAAATTTAAGACAAGGAAATCATCGGGTTCAATACTCTAATTAATCTCATGAAATATCCACCTTCCCAATACCGAATACACGATAATTTTTGAAACTTTCAAGACCAGGCTGCTTAATATTGCTATTGGTCATAATTTCCATTGAATTAAGTATCAATATAGATCTTTCATATACTAAATTTAAGACAAGGAAATCATCGGGTTCAATACTGTAATTAATCTCGTGAAATATCAACCTTCCCAATACCGAATACACGATAATTTTTGAAACTTTCAAGACCAGGCTCCTTAATATTGCTGTATTCCTTAATTTCCATTCCTTGAAGTATCAAAATATATCCTTCAGATACTAAATTTTGGAGAAGGATATCAAAAGGTTCAACATTGTTATTAATCTTTTTTACGAAATTTTTGCCTACCCAGTGCCGATACACGATAAGTTTTCGAACTGATACGATCAGGCTCTTTATTATTGCTGTTCATCTCGCTCTCGTTTGCGTATAGTACCAGTATTGGCTGGATACCAAAGTCGTTACAAGTAATCGGCTGATAAATGCATAAACATGAATATATGGATCGGTTATATCAAACAATTTTCTACGAACAAGCTCCTTATTGTCGTTGCCGTAGTGTTATTTTTTACCATTTTCATTAGTATTCTCACCTCATTAACTATTCAAATAATAAATACAAATCATTCAGTCGCTATGTATGGCTTATGATTTATACTACTGAATAAACTCTCATATAAACTTTTCATCATAAGCAATTTAGCAATAATGGCATTTCCACATTTTCGATTGAAAGAATCCCCCAAAACTGAACGCAGGGAGTTATGTTTAAAGTGGGTCCCCACCATTTTTGAGGATGTTATATATCTCTCAGCAAAGGATGGAGGTTCTCCGCCCGAACCAAAATTTCTGATTACGACAGCCCAGAACGAGAGAGAAGGGTGAATATTGAAGAAGAG
This sequence comes from Riptortus pedestris, assembly GCA_019009955.1. Lineage (NCBI taxonomy): Eukaryota > Metazoa > Arthropoda > Insecta > Hemiptera > Alydidae > Riptortus > Riptortus pedestris. Next base: position 32,292,855 of record CM032231.1, read on the forward strand.
AGAGACGGCAGTGGCAGTAGATGAAGCACAAACGTACACAAATGCTAATACAATCAGCATAAATCAGGCTGTGAGCAAAGACCGGGTCGATTATTTAGAAAAACCAGTCAAGTATCGAGTGCGAATTCCTTCAAGATGGTGGGCCTATTGAATTAACATTCAAAAGAAGGACACAGCGTTATTTTACAGTATTGATGAACCATTGAAAAATCGACCATTGTACTAATATTTCAAGACTGATTAAATATGTTAATTTGCATACCGAAACAGCAATAAAAATAGAAGTACAGAAGAAGATATGATTCTGAGATATACAGACCAGTCTGATCAAAGACTTGACACATAACAATAGTATATTGCCAGTATAATTCGTATCCCTAATAATAAAATCACATATGCCATCCGAAATTCGTAGACAAAAACTGCCTTTGGTACCTTCATCCCATGACTGGCCTAGTTCCCTACTACCATACAGATATGTTATCAGTAATGATACGGTACCTTCAGCAATTCCTCCCTCCTAGCTAGGGCTGCTACCTTCATCCCATGACTGGCCTAGTTCCCTACTACCATACAGATATGTTATCAGTAATGATACGGTACCTTCAGCAATTCCTCCCTCCTAGCTAGGGCTGCTACCTTCATCCCATGACTGGCCTAGTTCCCTACTACCATACAGATATGTTATCAGTAATGATACGGTACCTTCAGCAATTCCTCCCTCCTAGCTAGGGCTGCTACCTTCATCCCATGACTGGCCTAGTTCCCTACTACCATACAGATATGTTATCAGTAATGATACGGTACCTTCAGCAATTCCTCCCTCCTAGCTAGGGCTGCTACCTTCATCCCATGACTGGCCTAGTTCCCTACTACCATACAGATATGTTATCAGTAATGATACGGTACCTTCAGCAATTCCTCCCTCCTAGCTAGGGCTGCTACCTTCATCCCATGACTGGCCTAGTTCCCTACTACCATACAGATATGTTATCAGTAATGATACGGTACCTTCAGCAATTCCTCCCTCCTAGCTAGGGCTGCTACCTTCATCCCATGACTGGCCTAGTTCCCTACTACCATACAGATATGTTATCAGTAATGATACGGTACCTTCAGCAATTCCTCCCTCCTAGCTAGGGCTGCTACCTTCATCCCATGACTGGCCTAGTTCCCTACTACCATACAGATATGTTATCAGTAATGATACGGTACCTTCAGCAATTCCTCCCTCCTAGCTAGGGCTGCTACCTTCATCCCATGACTGGCCTAGTTCCCTACTACCATACAGATATGTTATCAGTAATGATACGGTACCTTCAGCAATTCCTCCCTCCTAGCTAGGGCTGCTACCTTCATCCCATGACTGGCCTAGTTCCCTACTACCATACAGATATGTTATCAGTAATGATACGGTACCTTCAGCAATTCCTCTCTCCTAGCTAGGGCTGCTACCTACATCCCATGACTGGCCTAGTTCCCTACTACCATACAGATATGTTATCAGTAATGATACGGTACCTTCAGCAATTCCTCCCTCCTTGCTAGGGCTGCTACCTACATCCCATGACTGGCCTAGTTCTCTACTACCATACAGATATGTTATCAGTAATGATACGGTACCTTCAGCAATTCCTCCCTCCTTGCTAGGGCTGCTACCTTCATCCCATGACTGGCCAATCTCCGGACTATAGCTTCTCCGATACCTTCACTAGCTCCAGTAACTACAGCGACCTTGCCTCTCCAGAGATCCATTGCAGACTGGTTTTCTTAAGGCTCCCCACCACAATAACTTACGTCTTATATTGCAATCATAACGGTACTTCTTTCTGTCTAACCGGTCTATTATCATGTTATAGACTTCATTGTCACCTTTCTATTCAGGCCTGAGAGGATAGTAAAATCTCTGGACTAAATCTTCAGGTCATGGGTTGTAAACTGTTTAAAGAAGAAAACGAATATAGCTTTTAAATTTTATTCGCTTAGCCTGTGGAGCCATTGTAAAGGTATACTATTAAATTTAATAAGAACTAATCAGCAAGTAATTACCAATAAAATGTTTACATGTCTAAAGGATTAGCAGCAATTCTTTGTTGAAACGTTTTCTTCTTGTGCGTTTAATATGAGGTCTCTTAAACTTTAGGAAAATCTTTTCCATAAATATGTCACTACAAAAGTGCTCCGATGTAATAATATAATGCATCGGTCTTTAAAATATTTTATAAATATATCTGGGTTCGCTTCCCGTGTTGGGCCGAAGATGTTAAATCAAATTGTCCAGATAAATATGTTTCTTTTTTTTAAGTGTACTTTTAACCATCTTTATGTATTCAATTTATTCGGCTTTGAGATGAGTTTTCAACGTTTCGGTATCTAGTCTATTACACAGTTATAAGTAGTGGCCCAGTTAGATAGCAAGGACTCAAAAGTTCCTGGCGAGTGTTGTCCCTCATTGTTTCTAGGGTATTCCTCCAGACAGAATTCCAATTTAACAGGTAAACTGCAGGACAAATCAGTTGGAACCTAACTTCCATAAACTGATGCTTATTTTGAAAAAAATCTAGGATAACGATAACATGGTCAACTGACCGTGAAGTATAGTTCTATCTGCTTTCATAGATGGCTATCTACAGTTAAACCTGTCTATACTGTCGTGAGATAGGGCAAAGGTTGATTAAGTGAGAATAAAGTTATATATTCTTTTAGCAGATTTCCCTCAAGGGAAATCAGCTATTGAGGTTGTACTCGGAATTTTCGACATTTTTCTTCAAATGTCCATCGATCCTACCTAGTAGATGACGAAAATGAGGTCCGTTCAAAACTGTATATATATATTTATATTTGTCTGTTACCGCTCTAGCGGTCGCAATTTTTGTTTAATCGTTACCAAACTCGATATTTAGTCGTTTTATGTAAAAAGAAAGATCAAGGGGGGTTTAGAGGGGAGGATTTTCGAAAATTCGAAATATCTCCGTTACTATACGTCGTATAGAAAAATTTTACAGAATCAATCTTATTGCAAATTAAATTTACTATAAATATTGTTATATACATTTTTTCCCTATCTTGAATATTAACCGAGATATTTGCATTTTTATTAAATCTGGGCGCCTAACGGACGAGAGTTACTTTCCCGCCAAAAGCTAGTTCGGCCGTTTCCTTGACTGCTCGCCTCTCGTGAAACTTCTCTATTGTAAAACTTCACGTGGGAAATCTGCTTAGTTTACGCAGCCCCTCCGTGACGGACTTTTATTTTATTCCGTATACATAATATTATTTTTGTTCTTCTTGAAGCTACATTCCTCAATAACAGCGAGTGTATATGTATATATAAACATGGTATTGAAAAATTACCATAAAAATGTTTTATGCATTACAATAATCATCAAACCAAAACGAATGAAAAGTAGAAAAAAAAACAAGAAAATAATCTTATCACCTTCATTTTATTGATAGTTAGCAGACATAATTTAGATGTAATCACACAGGGGAAAGAAAATATTTTCAGCTAATAATTATATTATAATAATAAAATGCATAATAAACAAAAAGAGTATTAACAGAATTAAAACATATGAATAAGAAAATTTAATTTGAATAATGAGATTTAAATTATAGAAATTAACACAAGATAAGTATTAATTACCAATCCATATTAAACAAAATGTACAAACATAAATTTAAATTAAAAAAAGAAAGAAAAAGAAACAAATATACAAACAAGAGCACTTCAACAACAGAAAAAGAAAATTGGAATTCCAAATTTAATTATGGATCTAACTTTTTAAATTATTAGCTTCTATCACAAAAATAAGTAAGTCTCTGAATTTACCATAATTAACATTTTCAAAAAAAAATTTTCTAAGTACTTAAAAATTAAAAAAAACAACGAATCCTTAAATAAAGAAGAAATTGAAACAATAATGATTTTTTACAAAACCAGAAAAATAAAATATTCATTCTGCTTTATTCATCATACAATCAAGGTACATCACTATTAACTGCTTCAGATGATTGGATTCAGTTGACTCAATTACAGTCAAAGATAATTTAACCACTTTATAGTGAAATTAAATAATGACTTCATTGCAGGCTGGTGAAAAAATTATATCAAACTGTGTCGACGACCACTTCCGAAATCTGTAATCAGAGGTAATAAATTATTTTAAAGTCGGAAATCCGTGATAAAAATAATTTTATAATCCTTGCAATAATGAAGTAAATAAGTAGTTTTGTTAATTATTAAAATCCACTTTTATGCTAATATCGCTAATTGGGACGGGTTATTTAAAAGTTGCCAAGCTTTTAGCTGATTTCCCTGACGACGCGATTTTCGAAAAATTTCTTCAAATGTCCATCGATCCTGCCCAGGAGATGACGAAAATTAGGTCCGTTCAAAATATATATATATATATATATATATATATATATATATATATATATTTGTCTGTTAACTCTCTAGCGGTCGCAATTTTTGTTTAATCGTCACCAAACTCGATATTTAATCGTTTTATGTAAAAAGAAAGATCAAGTTCGTTAACGGTTGAAATCGAACCAGTGGGAGAGGGGGGAATTTCATTCGAAATATCTCCGTTATTATACGTGGGATCGAAAAATTGTATAGTACCAATCTTATTGCAAATTAAAGTTACTATAAATATTGTTATATACATTTATTCTCTATCTTCAATATTAACCGAGATATTTGCATTTTTATTAAGTGTAACGGACGAGCTATGGTAGCTTCTAGTCGTTACCACCGAAAGCCGTTTCCGTAACTGTTCGGCACTCTTATGCCGATTTCTCTATTATATAACTTTAATTGGGGAAATCTGCTTAGTTTACGCAGCCCCTGCGTGACGGACCTTTCTACCTAGGGTGGGTCAAAGGATTGTATTTAGTGAGTTTTTAACTAAATAAATTCGCTCACAACATGGGAATAGATCCAATGACCCCTAGATAAACCAAGTTCATGAAGACCAACAACTGACAAGTAAATAATTAAAGACTACAATCTTAACACATGACATGTACTACTGACAAAACAAATGTTACATTACAAGTAACACCTATCACAATGACAACATAGTTCTCTACATTGCGACTTCTAGATATATTAATTTGCACAAGCCACACATGACTTTCGCTGGGGTAAAGATATGACAGAAAAGTGGGTATTTGATGAAGTTTTGTAATATTGCAGTTGGGTCATATGACGTCCGATATGAGTATAATTGGAATGTATTATTATAATTATTATTTATTAACGTCCACTTTTGGCTACTATGGCTAATTAGAGTGGCTTATCTGCAGGTTACCACCCTTTAATACTCAGTTAGCATTTGATCATGTACATACAAGTATTAGTTATTTTCGAGAGTACATACGTTTACATGGGGCGGAGCTGAAAGAGCAAAAATGACCGCATCCACAATGTCTCCAGTTTCTAGCGCAGGTAACTCTGGATGAAGACTCCTGAACCTTTTCGATATGGAAGTCTTAACCAATCCAGGGCATAAGTTCTAAAACAATATTTTTATACTCATAATAATTAAATAATGAAATTGTTTCCAAGCTCTTCAGCTTAGGGTACGAACAGCATTTTTCCACTTGGAAGTCAAGATTTATATATATATATATATATATATATATAATATTCAATAACGTCGTTAGTATTGATTGAATAAAAAAACAAAATAAGGCTAAAGAATATACATTGCTGGCGAAATCTTTTTAATCTTAAAAAAAGTTTTGTTTTTTTTTTCCTACACTCAGTACCCTTCCAGTATAGGAATTTATTTCCCAATTTCCACCAAAAATGATGATACATGGCATATAAGTATATTTTTTCAACTTCTTGTTTTAACAGCATCAAATCAAATTACAATTTTTATATTTAAAAAATAAAATAAAATAAAACTATTATAAAGATTAAATTAAATTAACAATTGTGTAACTATGAATAGTAATAATAAAACATAAAAATAATAAAATTGGTATTTAGATGAAATTTAATGCAAAAAGATAAAAAAAAGTTATTATTTATGAATTAATAAAATAAACAGTAAAAAGGCAGCAAACAAAAATCTGAAATTAGGCAATTACACAGTACATTTCTTTTTCAACCTTCTCAGTTTAAAAATGTAAAATTTTTTATATTTATAACATTGATGCATAGTTAAATTGATAATTCCTCCGAAGAAATATTGACTCTTTTTCATCGGAGATTATTTTATAATACTAACATAGATTTCATAGCAATATCGGTTGTATCAATTTGGTAGCACGTTGTGTGCACCTTTTAATCAGTATAGACGAATTAAACTCCTCATGAGGCGTTTAGAACGCGAAACATATAGAAAGTGAATTAAGGAGAAATAGTCTGTGTATAAATTCTGACCCTTGGTCTACTAGTGATATTAGATTAGTGCTGTTGTGACATAAGTGAATCATTTTTATTTCTTAGACTACTAAAATTTCAGTAATTAAAATATAAATTATTCTGATTCAATATACATTGCAGTGCTAGATATAGCAAATAGTTTGTAATAAAGTTAATGTGTTATATTCAGATGTATACCAGTAATTGTTTTTCTTTCCGGTGAAGAATATGTCTATCTGTTCAGCTCTCAGAGGTTGGCAGACCTATTTGTTTACAAATCACAAGCTTCAGGAGCTTATTAAAATTGACTAAAAGATTTCTCATTACCGTTTGTATTTGCTCATGGTGGTGTTAAGTGTTATCAGTATGCAGATTTCTCTATTGTAAAACTTCTCGTGGGAAATCTGCTTAGTTTACACAGCCACTGCGTGACGGACTTCTTTCATTTAAGGAAGAACTTTACCATATAAGACTTCGAGGTGTTTTTATGAAAAATCGATTTTCGTCATAAATTTTACATCAAAGAGAACCTCACAATATAGTCGATAAACTATATCGGTAGTTTGGTAAAACTCACGGGACAGTTGACTAACAAAAATAAAAATCCATATAAATCCTCCAAGATGTTTTTGAGTGATTGAGTTGACAAACTGGCTGAATATACCCTTCCTCCCTCAACTCCAAAGTATTCCTATCACTCGTCGATTGAACAGCGATATAAACTTGAAGCAGTCTATCTTCTCGACAAATTGAAGTTTGGGTAAGCACACCTAAAGAATAGTTAACCGGTTGCTTAGTAGGAAAACTGGCCTGGGAACTAAGACATTTGGGTACGAATGAGCTCTGGTTCAATGACGTTTGGCATCATACAGTAACCTTTTACAGTGTTCATACTTACAGTAACCCTGGTCTTCATCTTCTCCTCAGCCAACTCCCTTTTAAGAGAACCTGTGAAAGATGTCAGTGCATGTTTGCTTGCTGTGTATATCCCTGTTCCTTTTAAGCCGAGATCTCTCAGACCTAAAATACTGTCAGCAATTCATGAAATATTAGTAGTTAAAGGCACAGGAGTTATTATAATTTCATCAAAAATTATCAAATGAATACGTACAGAAACCTTGTGTACACTCTAAAAGTATTTGATATATATTTCAGGTCATGGCTAACGGAGTTGTGAGGTGTATTTGTGAGTGCGTGTGTGTCCTTTTTAAAATTAATTTTCACAAAGACTTGAACATACGAGGGTTTTTTTTTTAATTAATTCCTTTGTCGAACCTTTATAAAGTATTAACAAACAAAAACTCACACCCTCCCAAGAGAAACCCAAAGGTCCAAAACAATTCTAGTAGAAATTAAGTCTCATGCTGCGACAGTCGTCAAAGGACTTTTCCATTATAGTTTCCCCAATTTTTCCGTCCGTCATTTTCCAGGAGTTGGCGTAATTCAGAACATTTGTCGAGAATGAATTAGTTCACTTTCATGAAATTCGTCTCACTAAATGGAAACAAAAAAGTATGGGGAAAGTGCGTTTTAGAAGCTTTTTAATAACTAATCAAACATTTAAATACAACACTACAAGACCACAAGGTACTACTTTCAATAAATACGATATGTCCGTCATGAAATGAACTTCCATAAACTAAGCTAATTTCTCACCTGCAGGAGTATGACAAGCAGATAATCTCAACTCACAAAATATTCTCTATTTAAGTATGTACTCCAGTAGTAAGAACCCTATACAACCAAAACTTCAAATTTAAGTTGTTTAAGTTAAATTGAACATCATATGAAAAGTTAAGTAATTGCTGAAAAGTCAAAATCGGATGAATAGATATGGGGCTTAATCAAGTCTGAAACCAAAAAAGAAAAAACAAATCAGGATAAATAAAAAGGCCTTGTCCTCTACAAGTACTTTATTACTATGGAAAGTGCACTTTCAGAGAGCAAGCCCCATCATCAGTGCCTGGTTAGAGCCCAGCAGCCTGAAGCAAAGCGCCGGGCGACCCTTGACAGAGCACTTAGCCTATTAAAGTACTTTTAGAGAACAAGGCCTTATTACACAGGCCTGCGATGAAAAAATTGTATTAAATGTTTTTTGTAAGCCTTTTTGCGCTGATTATCAAAAAAAAAAAAAAAAATTGAGAAAAAATTCAATCACGTAGTATGGTTTGGTCGCAAACTACGTACTTATTTCATTTTTTACATTATATGTTCAGTTATTACCTTTCATGTATGAATTTAATTGTAAAATAATAAATAAAATATATTTGTTTAGCGTTATTTAATTTAAAGTAAAAGATATGGAGGGGGCTTAAAGTAACTTTAGTAAAGCGATCATCATTCATTGAACAGTGATAAAAATATCCAAATCCAGTTCAAATTGGATATCTTTCGTGTCTGATCTTGCCGCCTGTCTACCTTTCTCCTCAACCCTCTTCACTGAAATAGCTGTCTATTCTTTGCTCACAAGTTAATCTTCTGCAGTTTGTCTGTCGACTCAGTGCTCTACGCATGCTTTAAAGCTTTTTTGAAGTCTAGACCTTTTCTATATCTTTAATATTAACAATGGCTTCACGAGGATGTGTCACTTTACCAGATTTGTTTTGTTACTTTTATGGTCGCGCAGTGAAAATGCAGCGACGAAATATTTTTGTTTTTCTGAAAACAAAAAGCTTATTATGAATATTTTAAAATTATATTAGAGGGAACAAGACAAGTGTTGGTCCCCCCACAAAGTTTGTCCAATTTATTTAGAAGAGTCAAAGTACAAAAAAAAATCATTTCGTTTCGCCAACGCAATGGTGTGGAGAGAGCCTAACAATATTTTTTTTCATATAATTTGGAAGGTTTTAACCTGAAAAATAGAAAGGAAATTGTCTATGTCAAGCTGTCAGCTGCTATCCACCCTCTACCCCATGGGCCTCATATACCAGAGCCTACTCCACCCGCTACTCTGAATGATCTTTCAGGAAAAAGGGGAGAGATTCCATCAAGACATTAAAGAAATTCAAAAACGATATCATCGATTACTGTTGGATGATGGAGAGGGACGATCCACAAGAAGCTCACCACAGAAAAAGCGCTAAAAGTTTTGATGGGAAGCGTTTACTTTTCTATAACGACTTATAGCTGTGATAATTATGTTGAATATCTATGTTTACTTCATTTTTAAGTGGTTCTAATACAGTAAACTTGTGTTACTACATCCGTTGCAAAATAAAATAAAACATGTTAAAAATTGCGCTATTACTAATTTTCATTAGGTACAGGGTGCGGCAGAAAGGACGGACGGTTTTTAAAAAGTTATAAAACAGTTAATTTTTACTCAAAAACAAATTTATTGATGCAATAAGGTTCACAAGAAAATAGCATTTGAGACAGTCAAGTGTGGAAAATAACCTCAGGCATGTGGTGGCCGAAATCGTTGATGCAGTGCTGGAGGCGTTCTTGGAAGTTCGCATAATTATCTCTCCAACATTGCTCCCTACACTTGGGCGACTTCCACGCGAATTTCGTCCTTCAATTCGTCCAGAGTTCGGGGCTTGTGTCCCAACCCGACGTGTGTGGTTCCAGCAGGATGGGGCGACCGCCCACACAGCCAGAGCAACAATGAACGTTATTCGCCCTCTCTTCCCTGGTCGCCTCATTTCCAGATTTGGCGATGTTCATTGGCCTCCTCGGTCCCCAGATTTATCCATATGCGATTTTTTCTTGTGGGGACACCTCAAGGCTAGAGTATACGGACACAAGCCCCGAACTCTGGACGAATTGAAGGACGAAATTCGCGTGGAAGTCGCCCAAGTGGAGGGTGCAATGTTGGAGAGATTCTATGCGTACTTCCAAGAACGCCTCCAGCACTGCATCAACGATTTCGGCCACCACATGCCTGGGGTTGTTTTCCACACTTGACTGTCTCAAATGATATTTTCTTGTGAACCTTATTTCATCAATAAATTTGTTTTCGAGTAAAAATTATCTGTTTTATAACTTTCTAAAAACCGTCCGTCCTTTCTGCCGCACCCTACAACCAAACTTTGTGGGAAAATCATAAGTTATGGATAAAAACGGATTTCATTTATTAAATCAGCGCAAAAAACTACATTACAATAACCTATCGCAATCTAAACAATTCTTAGAAATTTTCTAGACCTGTGTTATTGATCCTGATTAATTGGTTCCTCTACCACCTAGCATCTCAGAAGAAAAAAATAAATAAATATTACTCCATTAATATTCGAATTAGGAAAAACAAGCATAAGTCAATAGTTGTAGAAAATTAAATATAATAATACACAATAACAGTTACATTGTTAATCGTTCCCCACAAGCCTTATATAAACTTTAGCTTTGCATGAAACGGTTAAAACGTTACAGTATTGTTCGAACAGAAGTTCAGAACGAATAATCTTAAGTGATACAGTTTTCAACCGTCCTCGTTTGCGTCATATCGATTTCTCAAAAAATTTGTAATGAGTACGATCTCAATGGCTGATTTCCATGAAGGGAGTTCTGATAACAGTTAGTGATTCCTGCTTTGAAATTACTCATCACTTCTCAGTGATTCGTTATCTCTCAAAGAAGTTGCCGTTTTTCCGCCCTCTCGTTGTATTTCGTCAATATTTTATAGTTTTATATAAAAAAAACTATACGTTCATATAGCATTTTAAATAAATTGTGCCAACAAATAGTAGTTCCCTAATTCAGTTAGTTGTAGACCATTTACTCATATGTGATTTGTCTTTTTTACTACCTTATACAAATTATAGTGAGCAATTTAAAGTGAAAAATTTCGGTTTCCAAATTTCATCGGAATTATTCGTTTTTGAACTTTCCTTGAACTAATTTTAATTACTTTCAGAGTGATGTCCATATGTAAGTATCTCCTCTAACAAAATAACGAATAGCCTTTAAATGTAAAAATTTTATATTTAGTAATATAGTAGGGTACATCCACTTTTTTATTCAAAATTCACTTATGTGACGGTAGGGGAAAGGAAAGTTAGAGGAGGACCTAAATAGAAAAATGCAAATTTCTCCGTTCCCTTTAGAGATAGAAAAAATTTCCATTGTGCCTTTCTTCTGTTTATCATGATATCATCTATAAATTATGTTTTATGACATTTTTCCACTAAATGCATTGCATATGAATTTACAAGTTAAATCAATTTAAATAAAGTGAAATAGAATTTCGAGTTCTGGGAAATAGGAATTTATTTAGAGACGAAATCAATAAATAAAATCCTAAATACCACCCTGGATAGAAAAGGGTGGTAACATGTAAATAATCCGTCCCAATTAGCCATCGGTGAAAAATGTGGACGTTAATAAATATTAATAATAATAAATGAAGTGAAGCAAAAAATTTTGTTCAGTTAATTTCATGATAGTACAAAGAGGTCTTGCGATTAAATTTGATTTTAAATTTAATCATGAAGATACAAAATAAAGTACAATTATGAGGACAATGTCCATGCTGGACGAGGACAAAAGGTCTTCCGGCAATATCTAAAGTTTTTATATATAATCTTATGATCTACATCTTTGTGAAATTTGTATCTTATTTAAGTTTTATTTTATTTTTTAAATAATGCTAAACAAAAATATTAAGTAACTTTTTATTAAAAAAATATTAACTACGTTATAAATGCGGACGTACTATCTTAAATGTACGCCTACTCAAAAAATGTCCATTTCTTAAAATGCTAATACTCGTAATATATTTAAAATTGATTTGTACATTCTTATTGTTTAAGCAGCTTACGGCATCGGGGTAAGATAATCGCAATTGGTAAATTTCTCTCTCAAGAGGTTAAATTTTTATTTGTGTTTTTTTTAGCAGATTTCCCTTAAGAGAGTAGCTATTGAGGTTGTACTCATGGCTCGATTTTCAAAAAATGTCTTCAAATGTCCATCGACACTTCCTAGTAGATGACGAAAATGAGGTCCGTTCAAATTTATATTAATATTCTACAATTGTTGTTCTATGCCTTGTTTTGAGCCATCAGTACACCCCTTCCCTCGTCCCACATACTCATTGGTTTTTTAACACAGAAATAGGAAATATGTCGTGAGGTGAGATCACAAGTTTATCATACCAGCTCGTGGGAAATCAGCTTAGTTTACGCAGCCATGCGTGACTTTTTTTTATTTGTGGATTGTCAATTCTGTCATCTGCCATTAGTGTCCGTAAATCATGGTTATGTTGAGTTTGTCATGCCAGCTCAAAATAAAAATAGTAATTTAATTACCTATTAATGTTTATGATATGCCCATTGTTGATTTGATTCCTTCTCATTGACTCGAGACACATTTGGGTACAGTAAAGAACCCCACAAAAATTCACGTCAATTTGCTTTCTTGCCAGCTCCGAATCGAACTCTGAGTGGAAAAAAAAGAGAAGAAAATTATTTAAACATACCAGAAGAAATAGAGAATAATTAGTGATAAATAGAAAAAAGAAATAATAATAAACTCACTTACCCATTAGTACAGTACTTAGAGAACGTGATTCAAATCCGCTAAGAGGAATTTTGAGGATTCCTCGTGGTTGCTCGCCAGGCCTGTGTAATTACAGATACCCAACTTGCCTCCAATCCTCTTGAAGGCCATTTAACCACACTTACCCTCAACTAATTCTACCCCTACTCTCCTCTGCTATACCATCCTCTGGGGCAGTCTGACGGGTTCCACATTTTCAACAGGGCAATTCCAATACTGTCGCAAGGATTTTAGCAGATTTCCTCTAGGGGAAATCAGCCTTTGAAGTTATAATCTAGATAAAAGTTTTGGTAAAAAAATTTCAAATGTCCATCAATCCTACTCAGGAGATGGCGAAAATGAGGACCGTTCAGAAATATATATATATAAATTATTTAATTTATAAGTCATACGCAATGCATTGATTGGAAAAATGTCATAAAACATAATTTATAGACATAATTATAAACAAAAAAAGGTACTGTGGAATTTTTTTTATCTCTAAGGTAAAGGGAGGACAGACAGGACTTTGCTTAACAAGATTTAAAATTGAAGACAATATCAAATGTACTTGCGACACACAGACAACACAAACGTTTTAGCAGATTTCCCTTAAGAAATTTGTAATTAAATTTGTAATTATTAAATCAGCTATTGAGGTTGTACTCATGACGGAATTTTCGAAATTTTTCTTCAAATGTCCATCGATCCTACCTAGTAGATGAGGAAAATGAGGTCCGTTCAAAACTGTATATATATATATATATATATATATATATATATATATATATATATATATATATATATATATATGTCTGTTACCGCTCTAGCGGTCGCAATTTTTGTTTGATCGTTACCAAACTGGGAATTTAATCGTTCTATGTAAAAAGGAAGATCAAGTTCGTTAATGGCTGAAATCGGACCAGTGGTAGGGGGGGTTTAGAGGGGAGGATTTTCGAAAAGTCGAAATATCTCCGTTATTATGCGTCGGATCGAAAAATTGTATAGAATGAGTCTTATTTCAAATTAACGTTACTATAAATATTGTTCTATACATTTATTCTGTATCTTGAATATTAACCGAGATATTTGCATTTGTATTCTGTGTGTGGTCGGCAGGAGTCGGCTATGTACGGGACTTTCCGCCGAGAGCTCTGGCGGCCGTTTCTGTAACTATTCGTCCCTCGTGAATAGGTATATAGGTTTCTTACTACTATAGTTGTTATTAGGCAGATTTCTCTATTGTAAAACTTCACGTGGGAAATCTGCTTAGTTTACGCAGCCCCTGCGTGACGGGCTTTTTATATATACTCAATGACTGTTCAACACATAATCAAACTAGATGAGGTAATTGCCGGAACCACCTCATTATATTATTTCATAAATATAATAAAGTTTATCAAAAGTATAGATATGGATGTAGCAAAAATACATTTGAATATAAAGTTAGCTAGTTACATCTACTTTTTTCCTATGACAATAGGTAGCTACTTTTTTTTCTTTAGAGATTGTAAAATAAACTTCATATGAACAATATCTGGAAAGAGACCATATTGGGAGTTAAAATATAACAGTAAAAATGTTAAATGTTTTTTATTGACGCTCACTTTGTGCTACTACGGTTAATTGGGACGAGTTATCTACAGCTTATCACCCTTATCTAACCATGGTGGGACTAAAGATTTGATTTGCTAAACGAATTCCTATTGTCCAGGCGAAAATCGAACTCGACACCCATGGTTTATGACGTGAGATAAGGGCAACGCATTAACTCACATGGCTAACCTAAACTTATAATAAGTGTGTAATGTCTTTATAAATAAATAAAACAGCTTAATTGATTTTGCAAATAAATTATAAATTAGGACATTCATTCTACTTCTCTTTAATGGAAATTATTATCTATGTCAGTGGTGATAAAAACAACACAAAATAAACAGGGCTTACCATGTAGCGGTGTATATGAGAAAACTGCAGCATTGTTGACAAGTACATCGACTGGTCCGATATTAGAATTAATCCAGTCGAATGCTTCCTTCACCTGCCCAAGATCAGAGACATCACAAGTTTTGCTCCAGACACGGCCTGGTTCCTTAACACTCTCGTTGGTTTCCTTTTCAATTACCTAAAGTATGACAAAAAACCTTACAGAAGCTAAAATCTTGGTTGGCAAAGCAAGTAGTTCAATAGTTGAACTAATCAAATCCAAATCTCCTAAAACTGCACACAATCGGGCTCACAAGGTTGGGGATCCTGATAAGATCACCTGGGAGTACCGGTTGTTTCATGATCAGTTACTGCTTTACTGAATTTATTCACTTATAAATTTTTAATTCTAAGTATTTTCATAGTTATCAATGATAATTTTGGTTCATTCAAACTTCGAAATAAATAACATGTTTTATATATTTATGAATAAAACGACGAACAAGGCAGCAAATTAATTAAGCTATTGTAAAAAAAAACCAAGCTATATGATAAAACTAAGAACGTATCATTAATTTAAAAAGTAGATATTTATTTGGTTCAATAACCAATAAAAAGAACTATCAAAGCATTGCGAACAAAAAAATAAATTAAAAGGCGATAATTAGCATTACGATGTAATTCATTTTTTATCAATTCACTGACTACTATGGCTAATTGGGGCGGGTTATCTACAGGTTGCACCCTTTTGCAGCCAGTGTGGGACTAAGGATTTTATTTAGAAGCATTAAAATAGAATTAAATCTGTCAGCTGTTTGATCTATGCCGCCATATTTTTATTAGCTTATATAGGAGGTAACCGTTCCCTCAGAAAGAAGGAATGTTCAGAACCACTACATTCCTTCTATCATCACGTAAAATATATAATACTATTATTATTCAGTTATAAGTTATAAGGATTCTGTTAAATAAGTTCCTCTCTAATAAATTCGAAACAGCCCTAGATCTAGCAAGTTCATCATGAACAACGCCAAACCTTGTATGGCAATGTTCAAAACAAGTTCTTGCTAATAAAAACAACGAAAATACGGTGTGCAATTCCAGCCCAAACACCTATGGAGAAGAATTTAATAAATGATCCCAAATACCATATAGATATATTTTCAGTATTAACAGTATCCAGCATATCCTTATATGCTAACATATTATTATAAAATATCCTTATGTTATCAGTAATGATACGGTACTTTCAGCAATTCCTCCCTCCTAGCTAGGGCTGCTACCTTCATCCCATGACTGGCCTAGTTCCCTACTACCATACAGATATGTTATCAGTAATGATACGGTACCTTCAGCAATTCCTCCCTCCTAGCTAGGGCTGCTACCTTCATCCCATGACTGGCCTAGTTCCCTACTACCATACAGATATGTTATCAGTAATGATACGGTACCTTCAGCAATTCCTCCCTCCTAGCTAGGGCTGCTACCTTCATCCCATGACTGGCCTAGTTCCCTACTACCATACAGATATGTTATCAGTAATGATACGGTACCTTCAGCAATTCCTCCCTCCTAGCTAGGGCTGCTACCTTCATCCCATGACTGGCCTAGTTCCCTACTACCATACAGATATGTTATCAGTAATGATACGGTACCTTCAGCAATTCCTCCCTCCTAGCTAGGGCTGCTACCTTCATCCCATGACTGGCCTAGTTCCCTACTACCATACAGATATGTTATCAGTAATGATACGGTACCTTCAGCAATTCCTCCCTCCTAGCTAGGGCTGCTACCTTCATCCCATGACTGGCCTAGTTCCCTACTACCATACAGATATGTTATCAGTAATGATACGGTACCTTCAGCAATTCCTCCCTCCTAGCTAGGGCTGCTACCTTCATCCCATGACTGGCCTAGTTCCCTACTACCATACAGATATGTTATCAGTAATGATACGGTACCTTCAGCAATTCCTCCCTCCTAGCTAGGGCTGCTACCTTCATCCCATGACTGGCCTAGTTCCCTACTACCATACAGATATGTTATCAGTAATGATACGGTACCTTCAGCAATTCCTCCCTCCTAGCTAGGGCTGCTACCTTCATCCCATGACTGGCCTAGTTCCCTACTACCATACAGATATGTTATCAGTAATGATACGGTACCTTCAGCAATTCCTCCCTCCTAGCTAGGGCTGCTACCTTCATCCCATGACTGGCCTAGTTCCCTACTACCATACAGATATGTTATCAGTAATGATACGGTACCTTCAGCAATTCCTCCCTCCTAGCTAGGGCTGCTACCTTCATCCCATGACTGGCCTAGTTCCCTACTACCATACAGATATGTTATCAGTAATGA
>CM032231.1:32315000-32362500 GCA_019009955.1 Riptortus pedestris
TGTAACAACAACTTGAAATATAAGTTGGACATAAGATGATTAGTGATACAATTGCTGAAAAGTAAATATCCTGTGAGTAGGAGTGGGGTTAGCTGAAAACAAATATTTCTTTAGCTTTATATAAATTGTTTTATATTATTATATGCAGAAGTGTGGGGTACAGAAAAACCTTCGAACATCAGACGCATCCAGACCTTCCAATCCAAAGTCCTGCGCACCATAGTATATGCTCAATATTATGTTACAAACCACACCCTCCATAAAGATCTTAATATCCCATTTGTAAAGAACCTAATTCCCTTAAGATTCAGGAAATTCCACAGCAGGCTATCCAATCATCCTAATCCAGAAGCCCTTTCCAATACCACTCATCCTTATTCCCCTCCGCGGCGCCTCAAGAGACAATGGCCCAGAGATCTTCTATAAGTGTAAAGTGAAGTGATAGTGATTATTATATGGTTATTAAATACCTTGAATAAATTTTTTTATTTATTTATTGGAGCTTCGCAGCTTTGGCGGTGCTGCTCTGAACAAAAGCTTCGTAACTTAAAAAACTAAACAAAACAAAACTCAAATGAAAACAAAAAAATAACAAAATTAAACATTAAAAAAACAGATGAGGAACACAAAACGGAAAAGGAACACAAACCAGAAAAGGAAAACACAAAAGGAACACAAAACATAAAAGGATTACAAAACAGAGAAAAAACACGAAAAACAGAGATGGTAAAGAATTAGAAGCGTAACATAAAACAGAACTGGAAAGCAAAAAAAAAGGAAATAGATCACAAAAGGCGAAATTAAAAACAAAATAAATAAAATAATAATAATAAAAAAATATATAAATAAATAAAAAACTGAATGAAGCACAAAAACGGAACTGGAACTCAAAAACGGAACTGAGACTAAAAAAACAAAATAGAACTCAAAAAACAAGAATGAATATCAAAAAATAAAAATGGAACACAAAGAACAGAATAAACGAACAAGGGAACAAATAAAGACAAAATTCAAAGCTAGGTACAAAACTGAAAATTGAAACTATTGACATTAGACCATAGGGAAATAAAATCAAATATTTAAATATTCAATAAATAAATAAGTAAATCAATAATAATAATAATAATAATAATAATAAAATAAAATGAATATAAGAAACTTAAAATTATTAAGGTTTAGATAAAATATAAGTTGTTACAGGTAACTATTTACATAAAACTCTGTACCTTTTTTCTTAGGTACTAAGAGTACTAACCAAACTCCAAAATTATTCCACTAAGTCAGTACAGCCATAATTCTCTACAGGAGGATATTTATTTATTTATACAGGAATACCCGCATCTTGGCGATTTGACTCAAAGTTTCACAATGTAAAATGAAAACAAAAAATTATAGAAAAATAACAAAAACTGAAACAACAAATAAAAAATTAAATACAACAAATAATCACTAAATACTAGTAATAAAGACAATTAATAAACATAAGACTAGTAATAAAGACAACATTTTAAAACGGTTTTAATAAAAAAATTATGTTATTCCTATATTCTAGCACATTTATATTATTATTTTTTTTTATTTTATTTATTTAGTTTTGTGCCCCACAGCGATGGTGGTTGGCATTATTAGGATGATATATTTACTCCTTCATGTACTTACCTTTTTTGTACGTTTATATTATGGAAAATATTTCTTTAATATCTGATTCTTTCTCATATCCGTGCTTTGTCCAAAGAATATAATAAAAGTTAACCCTTTTAAATCTTTTTAGGTATGCTGTAGACCTATTCTATTTTGTATTATATGTTTTTGTAAATGTTGATGTGTTTTAGATACGGATAAAAAGTTCTTATAATACACAGCCTTAAACCCAATGGTAATTTTGTCAACAATCATATCTTCAACAAGGTTGGTTCTATAACCCAAATATGTGATATGCCATAATTAACTGCAATCATTCATTTATATAAAAGTAATAAAACTCCTAGATTATTTTAAAAATTGTAAATAAATAAAAATGAGAACTATAGGTTAATTGGTATCTAAAATGATCACAGCCCAACAATCAAATAATTTAAGAATACTAAATATATCATCCCTTAACCTCTCAAGTCTTCTGTAAACCTTCACTTCTAGTCATAGGATTTTTACTTAGAATCTGAATATACATTATGGAAGAGATCAATAGTTTGTCAAACCAGCAATTGGGAAATCGGCTCAGTTTACGCAACCCCTGTTTAAGTTTCTAAAAAATTTACTAGCCTCCTGTAAAATTCTTTATTTTGAACGGAAATTAAATGGCTTCATAACTCTATTTTCTACTGAAAAAACTACCCCTTCCTCAAATCAAGCCTCTGCAACAGTTGTCCTATTACGTTACAACATAAAATAGTCAGAATTGATATTTGGATTTTCAATTTAGTACATTTTAATGAAAATTCGGTATTCTTCTTCAGTCTCTTTTACAAGTCGAAATAAATGCTCCAGATTAAAAAATTAAATAAAACGTATGGAAATTTTGTTGACTGCAATCAAGCAAAGCTTCAAGCTTAAACATTTTGCTAAACATCAAGTAATTATGGGGGCAGTAGCTTAGTGAGATAATCTGTCGAGTAGGGGAGGGTAAACTAATGACCAAAAACCTTAATTATGTTAATAACTACGATGATATTGTAATTATAAACAAAAGTGTGTGGGTGTCTTCTATTTAGTGTATTTCCCTTAAGGAAAACAAGTTATTG
Source organism: Riptortus pedestris (assembly GCA_019009955.1). Classification (NCBI taxonomy): domain Eukaryota; kingdom Metazoa; phylum Arthropoda; class Insecta; order Hemiptera; family Alydidae; genus Riptortus; species Riptortus pedestris. The sequence continues at coordinate 32,317,742 of CM032231.1, forward strand.
CAGTTGTACTCACGACGCGATATTTCCTAAAGTGTATATATATGCGCACACATGTTGATGTGTCTTTTAGCAGATTTCCCTTAAGGGAAATCAGCTATCGAGGTTGTACTCATGATGGAATTTTCGAAAATTTTCTTCAAATGTCCATCGATCCTACCCAGGAGATGACGAAAATGAGATCCTTTAAAAATTATATATATATATATATATATATATATATATATATATATATATATATATATATATATATAATTGTGTTGATGTTTTCGACCAGGTTATATTTTTATATGGTGTTGTTATTCTTTTTGGAGTTTTGGTGAAATAAATCTTAGTTTATCCGAAAGATTTCGAGAATCTTTATTTTCTCTTCTAGGACCCCAGTCCTAAGTACAATAGTTATGTGCAGTAGTTTTTAAATATCTTTAGTCTTGCACTGAAGAAGAGAAAATAAAGATTCTCGAAATATCGGCATAAACTAAGACCAAAACTCGAAAAAGTTGTAAAACTTCACGTGGGAAATCTGCTTAGTTTACGCAGCCCCTGTGTGACGGACTTTATTTAACTCTCTAGCGGTCATAATTTTAGTTTTGTTCTCAAGCCATATTTAGAGAATACTTATAAAACTAAATGTCAAGTTCGCAGGTTGATATCAGACCAGGATGAGGGGTAACCCGGGGGGGGGAGGAGTCAAAAATTCAAATACAAGTCTTAGGCTATAACATGCTATTTGTTATAATATCACATAAATAAATACTCAAAATACATTAACATTGAAATATCTATAAGCAACTCTGTCCAGAGTCATTCTTCTTGGTATTTCTGTATGTAACATTCATTATAAATAATATATTTAATATAATATATGCATACAATACAGAATTTAGAATGTGGATTTAACTAACATACGGTATATCTCCAGAAGTAGAATGCATAATAGTTCAGCATAGAATAGGATTCGGTATGAATGACGTTTTAGAAAGGATGACAAAAACCAAAAAAAAATTATGTTTATTTTATAAAGATAGTCACAGAAAGAAAACTTGATGTATTCTATTTTCTTCATGAGGGGTTGATAAGTATCTCAGAGACCTGTAATAAACAAATAATTTATGTACAAAATATTTTACAATAATTATGAGATTATATATTTTTGTAATATACATCTAGAAATCGACTTGGTTTATAATTGAAGGGTTTGCTGCAAAAAGGAGGTAGCTCCATCCCATAGCTTTTGGGAGTTATAAACACTTTCATGTGCCAAAAAAAAACCTCTTTTATTTGACACAAAAAGGATGTAGCTTCAATCGTTATGATGTTATTTTCGTTATAATGATGTTATTTTGGTATTTTATGTTATTCGTTATAATAATGTTATTTTCTGTTTGTAAAACCAATAATTTTGCTGTACTTTATTTTCAGTTTTCTTTGAATAAAAAATAAATAATAATAGTACATTCTATTTATTTTTACACCTTTTTCCAAGACATAAACATATTCCTTCATTCCTCATATTCCATTCTTTTGGGCAAAAAAGAGATAGCTCCAAGGATCATTCACGTACCACCAACATTTGGATGATATGTTTTGAATGGAAATACTGTTCTAATATGTAAACACCACAATTGAAAGTAAGCAACAACAATATTTTTACATAACTTAAAATTTGAATTTTTTAAACGTTTTATTTGGTTTCCCAAAAATTGGAAAAATGGGAGCTACCTCCCTTTTGCAGCAAACCCTTCAATTATAGAAACAATAATAGCATTAGTGTGTCAATATTTTTAGAATAATAATAACTACACATACAATAATAGAATTGGCAATCAATGTTTACAGTGTATTCCTTTTATTTCACAATAGTGTTGTTGAAAGTGAAGAATATTGTGTACTTGGAGAGAAGAAAACGTCCAATCCTTCAGAAGTTTTCTTCTCTCCAAGTATTCCTTTTATCATATTATAAGTTTTAATGTTTTAGTAAAAGTTCATGAAATGATTTAAAGAGCGTTTAGAGTTTTGGTCGTATACATTATTCAATAAGTTTCTGAAAGAACTCTGAAATTTTCATGATTTGATTCCAATTTTGATGACTAACGTATCCAGAGGGATTAATAAAAATAAATAAACCGTGTTTGGTGATTTTGTGTGCACATAAAGACGCATTTGTGGTTGTTATATTTATTTTTAAATTTTGTAGCTATAAATGCAATTTATATTAGGTAAAAGCCTTATAAAATTAATAATTAGAGAAAAGTTTGTTTACATACATTTACCCTAGCTGGTGCTGATAGGACATAGATTATGGAATCGGTAATGTCTTCTGGGAGCAAGTGAGGCACTTCTGAATATTTGCTTATTATATCATTCACCATTGAAGTTTTGACGAGTCCAGGGCAGACAACCTGCAAAAATGAAAATCAAATCTACCGTACAAATTCCATAACTGGAAGGAAACATTCAGTATTTCTTCTTTACAATACATAATCGTGATACATTGCTAGATATAACAGTATATCATTATGTATGATGGCAGAAAATAGAAAAATTATGAAATGCAACAAACGGAGAAATTCCAATTTCTCCACACAATTCTCATTACAAAACTTCATCAGTTTTAGCAGATTTCCCTTAGGGGAATCATGATGGGATTTTCGAAAAATGTCTTCAAATGTCAATCAATCCTACTCAGGAGATAACGACAATGAGGTCGGTTCAAAATTGTATATATATATATATATATATATATATATATATATATATATATATATATATATATATATGGTGTTGTTATTCTTTTTGGAGTTTTGGTCTTAGTTTATGCCGATATTTCGAGAATCTTTATTTTCTCTTCTTCAGTGCGAGACTAAAGATATTTAAAAACTACTGCACAAAACTATTGCTTAGGACTGGGGTCCTAGAAGAGAAAATAAAGATTCTCGAAATCTTTCGGATAAACTAAGATTTTTTCACCAACATTGACCAAAACTCCAAAAAGAATAACAACACCAAATAAAACTATAACCTGGTCGAAAACATCAACACAATTATATATATATATATATATATATATATACATATGTGTGCGTGTGCGTGTGTGTGTGTGTGTGTGTGTGTGTGTGTGTGTGTGTGTGTGGGTAAACGCTCTAGCGGTCGCAATTTTTGACTGGTCGTTAACAAACTCTATATTTAAACGTTCTATGTAAAAATGAAGATCAAGTTCGTTAACGGCTAAAATCAGACAAACGGGAGAGCAGGATTAGAATGAGGATTTTTGAAAATACGAAATATCTCTATTACTATATGTTGGATTGAAAGATTGTACAGAGCCAATCTTTTTGTAAATTAAATGTACTGTCAATATTTGTATATATATATATATATATATATATATATATATATATATATTCTCTATCTTGAATATGATCCGAGATATTTGCATTATTTCAGTTTTCAGCCTTCAGCAAACGCCCACTTTTACTCATATCACATAAACAATACTCTGTTATATATTAAATCACTTTATTTGAAGCTTAAATACCAAATATTGTTTTCAAGAGACGTTTATTATATGAGATACATGCAAATATGTTCTGTTGATCCTCCCCCTCCCCCCCACTTAAGATCTTGGACTACGAATATTTGAGTGATTAAAAGATTAAAATTATTCTGATTCACTATAAAATACAGTACTAGATATAGTATATAGTTTTCAATCAAATTAATATGTTATATTCAGATATATTTCAGTAATTGATTTTCTTTCCGGTGTAGAATATTTCAATGTATTTGCTCAGCTCTGAGAGGTTGGTGGACCTGTTTTTTTTACAGTTCAGACGCTTTCCGTTGGGAGGTTATTAAAATCGACTAAATGATTTCTCATTACTCTTTGTATTTATTCACTTAATATTCACGGTGGTGTTAAGAGTTACCAGTATGCAGATTTATTTTTTGTAAAACTTAACAAGAGAAATCTGCTTAGTTTACGCAGCCCCTGCGTGACGGACTTTTGTATTGACATTAAAGGCGAATGAACTTACCGTAACTCTTGTCTTATAACCCTCCTTTACCAATTGATCTTTGAGGCTTTTTGAGAACTTGTTGACAGCGCACTTGGTGGTTGCATACATCCCATATTCCGGCCAGTCCTTGGTGTCCATGTAGACAGCCATGCTGAAAGACGGACAGCATTATTGTTGCATGTTATCCAACACAAACTTTAGAATCTCATTACATTTATAATTATAAGATTTTAAAAAAAAATCAACCCTGATACTTAGACTAATCAGGCACTAAGGTACGTTTTGGGCTTTTACTACTATACTTTTTGTATTCTTTAAGTTCTTTATTCTCCCAAGAAGACGTACTCAGTACACATCTAATAATTACTCAAACACTTTTTCTTCGTTGGATCAAATTTACATATTAATTCCTTCGCTACCTAGGCATTCAAAAGAGCACATTAATTGATAAACAATCATAATTGGAAACCAAACAAACACTACCAAAGCGACAGAGCGCTTTCAATGCAGTGAATCATCATCAGTGCCCTAACGTCCTCGATGTTGACCTGACAATGGTGCACTGCATTGAAAACGCTTTGTTGCTTCAATAAATTATTATTATGAAAGTGTGTCCTATTTACTCAACTTGCAATTTAATTCGCTCCCACCTGCCAGAATACCAACTTAAAATGTCTTTAAGACACAATAGCCGCGCGCACACACACACACACACACACACACACACACACTACATAAAAATGCAAATATCTCGGTTAATATTCAAGATATAGAATACGTGTATATAACAATATCTATAGTAAATTTAATTTGCAATAAGATTAGTTCTATACTATTTTTCGATCCGACTTATAGTAACGGAGATATTTCGAATATTCAAAAATCCCCCTCTAACCCCTCCACCCAATGGTCCGATTTCAGCCATTAACGAACTTGATCTTTCTTTTTACATAAAACGAATAAATATCGAGTTTGGTAACGATCAAACAAAACTTCCAACCGCTAGAGCGTTAACAGACAAATATATATATATATATATATATATATATATATATATATATATATATATATAATTTTGAACGGACCTCATTTTCGTCATTTCCTGGGTAGGATCGATGGACATTTCTCGAAATGTTCCGAAAACTGCGTCATGAGTACGACGTCAATAGCTGATTGAGGGCACACTGCCGATATGACAAGGCTATTGCGAAGTTCCACATAAAATTAATTTATAAACAATTATATTATACCAATAAAAACCTAATAGATAGAGTCTTTGAAAAAGTCATGAAATGAAGTTAACAGTCCCTTTTCTCCATTTTATTAATCCAATCTTGACCGGAAACAATAATTCAATATAAACGTAAACTAGCTAAATATTAATACATTTGAGGGACTGCATCGGAATTCAAATTCACCTTATGCATATATCAATATTAATAGCGCACACATACCAAATACAAAATACGGCAAAGGTGTTTATACATAACCTCTATATGTATTAAACCTATCACCAAATGCAGGCTGGACGAAAGAGTTTTTTTTTTTTTTGTAGGCAAATGTGTTCTGAATAATGCTAAAATCAAAAGAATCTCTGTTCTAGATTTTGTACTCTTTAATTCTTCTTGACATCCTGTGATGTTTAAAATTTTTCTCCAAATATGAACGAATCATAAAAATAACAAACCGTGGATAACGATCCTTTTTCTCTTAAACAATAAACAATGCAAGACGTAAATATTTATTGTTCCGTTAAAATTGTTTCCCCACTCTAAATTATAAAGTATCTTTGTTCTTGGGCTTATCAACTACAATAAACTGGTAGATATCTTGTTGGTGGAAAATTTTTAGATTCAAAAATATTATTTTTAGAGGTTCCTTTACTGTTGTGTGGCGATGACAAGTCCTACAACGATACAAAAATAAATAAAACGACAAAAGTGATTTGGAAACAGGACACAAGAGAGAGGCTCAAGACTGTTTCCATCTACGTTTAATATTTACATCAAAGCAATATTTTGTCCTTGAAGCTATTTCATCAAAAAGTAAAATAATGTTTCGTTTAGGCTGGAACATGGCTCTCCTAGTAGACAAGTCCCACTACTTGACTACTTTGCCTGCTTTAATTATGGTCAGACGTTCTCTTAAAATACTAGCAAAGCTACCTCTTAACATATTAATGGGTCGCTATATTTTATAAGTTTTAGATTTTCCATTCAGCTGATTCCTTTGAATAATTTGTTTTCACATATATTATACATTTTTTTATTTTTACAAATAAAAAGAACTAACAACAAAATGGATAGCATAAATAACTTTTCCCGATGGGTTATCTATAGATTATCACCTTTCTAACAAGAATAACAATGAGACGATTATCATTTTTTTAACTTTTGTGATTTTTAGAATTATATATTAACACATGTTGAATTATTTTCTTTCATAGAGTTGTCTCGAAAAAGTGCGTTATTAAGGCGACTATCTTGAAGAATCGTTTATTTCAAGATAACAACAAATAAAAACTGCCGGGAAACCAGTGTCTCACACAGATATGTAAAATACTGTTTGTTATTTTTTTAAGCATATTTTTAGGATTGACGAAACTCTAATTATTTTCGTCAACTTTTATTGTCGTAAGAGCCTCAATAAGGATTTACTTTGAAACATTTCTTAAAAATTCCAACTTTTCACCATAATGGTCAAAATCTATGTTTCATTCTTTTGGATGATCATATGCTTATGAGTTATAGGGTAAAGTAAATGCTATACCTGCTAATGTTGATGATGTGTCCATCATGTATTCCGTTGGCTTTCATTGAACTTATGGCTTGCTGGCAGGACTTTATTACCCCCATCAAGTTGGTGTTGACAATCGCTTCAACTGCATCGAGATCAACATCTAGAACCTCAAATAAATAAGTATAAAATAATAAACAAGATGAGACTTTAGATAAACAGTATAATAAAAATTAAATTTCTAAGTAATTAGCTATTATGTGGATACATTTTCGTTTCGCGTCATAAACCTCTAAATGTTCATTCCTATTTGAAAAGTGCAGAAGTAATATCTGTGTGTGTGTGAGAATGTATAAATGTATGTATGTAGTATTTACATGCTACACCTGGTAATTGATCTCGTGAACAGGTAAACCTGATTTTCACAGGACCGAACAGGCAATAAGAGGGTCACAAGGACATGAAGTGGTTTCCCAAATATATATATTCTAAAAATAATACCTAGTCTGTGCAAACAGCTTGCTGAAATTATATATGGGCTATTACCCCATCTCAGTCGTTTTTCTTAAATAATACATTGGCAGTTGCCAATATTCAATCCAATTGCTGAAATTGTTTACGGACTATTACCTAAAATAATAAAAAGTCCGTCAAGCAGGGGCTGCGTAAACTAAACAGATTACCCACGAGAAGTTTTACAATAGAGAAATCTGCCTAATAATAACAGTAGTAATTACGAGTGTCTAAACCAATTCACGAGGGATGAACAGTTACGGAAACGACCCAACTAGCTTTCAGCGGAAATTCCCGAACATAATCGACTTTTGCCGACCACACACAGAATACAAATGCAAATATCTCGGTTAATATTCAAGATAGAAAATAAATGTATAGACAAATATTTATAGTAAATTTAATTACCAATATGATTGATTCTACACAATTTTTCGATCCGAGTCATAATAACGGAGATATTTCGAATTTTCAAAAATTCCCCCTCTAAACTCCCCCCCCCTCCCACTTTCCGATGTCAGCCATTAACGAGCTTGATCTTTCTTTTTACATAAAACGATTAGACATCGAGTTTGGTACCTATCAAACAAAAATTGCGACCGCTAGAGCGTTAACAGACAAATATAAATATATATATATATATATATATATATATATATATATATAATTTTGAACGGACCTCATTTTCGTCATCTCCTGGGTAGGATCGATGAACATTTGAGGAAAAGTTTCAAAACTCATAAGTCATGACAACGACCTCAACAGCTGATTTCCCCTAAGGGAAATCTGCTAATAGACAATTGTTTGCAGCTGAAATTACATATGGACTATTTTCCTATGGTCGGGCGATTTGCTTGAATAAAACATTGACAATTGTCTGCATTCAAATAATTTGCAGAAATTACATATGGACTATTCCCTATGGCCAGGCGATTTGCTTAAATAATACATTGACAATTGTCTGTATTCAAACAGTTTGCTGATATTATATATGGAGTATTTCCTATGCTCAAGAAACTACCTGAAATAATACATTGAGAATTGTCTATATTCAAATAGCTTGCTGAAATTACATATGGACTATTTTCCTATGGTCAGGCGATTTGCTTAAATAATACATTGACAATTCTCTGTATTCAAACAGTTTGCTGATATTATATTTGGAGTATTTCCTATGCTCAAGCAACTACCTGAAATAATACATTGAGAATTGTCTATATTCAAATAGCTTGCTGAAATTATATATGGACAATTGCCTGACTTTAGGTGATTACCTGAAATAATACACTGACAATTGTCTGTATTCAAACAGTTTGCTGAAAATATATATGGACTATTATCAATCCTCAGGCGATTACCTGAAATAATACATTGAGAATTGTCTATATTCAAATAGCTTGCTGAAATTATATATGGACAATTGCCTGACTTTAGGTGATTACCTGAAATAATACACTGACAATTGTCTGTATTCAAACAGTTTGCTGAAAATATATATGGACTATTATCAATCCTCAGGCGATTACCTGAAATAATACATTGACAATTGTCTGTATTCAAACAGTTTGCTGATATTATATATGGAGTATTTCCTATGCTCAAGCAACTACCTGAAATAATACATTGAGAATAGCTTGTATTCAAACAGTTGACAAACATAATATATTGTATACCCTCTGTGTTCCAACAACTCGGTTACATATTATATTGGCCATTGTCATTATTCACACAAATTTCTGAAATAATATATATGTTTCTGGTTCGCAATTGTTATAGAACATGTTTTGTATATTTCTACTATTAATCAAGAAAGGTCTACACACGAATACGACATACACAATAAGCTGTACAACCTTTGCTAAACCCTAGGTAAGGGCATGTTTGAAGTCTCTACTCTGCTAGGTCGGTCGGTGCAAATACACAACAAAGTAGAAGCAGTAAATACTTTCCAGCCCGAATTCCAGGCAGGCATAACTGCAGTTGGAAACAGACTTGGGCTCATTCTACCTCTATCTAACTAATGGAATTTCCACCCGGAACTACCATAAAACTAGTACAAATACATTAACAGTCTTGCAATTATTATAAACATTTATTAAATGATTAAAAACATTATCAAAAGTATTTGAAAAGATTAAAGAAAAAATATTGATTGTTTTAGTGGCTAATCAAGCAATTATTCGACGTTATTTAATTTCAATCAATTGATTCCCGGGCGGCGTATTTTAATCGAAAAGTATTTTAATATTCAAGTTAACTGTCCCTCTCAATAATTTGAAAATGTACTATCCTTTATCAAACGTAAAAATTACCAACGATAGGTACCTGAGTTTCTATATATTCACAAATTTTGTTGCAGCTTGATTCACAAGCTATGACCTGCAATGAAATATATTCTGTCACGTTATAAAATAAAATATAGTACAATTTTTTTTTGTTTATGTTGCTTATTAATTGATAAATATTTCAATTTTGTGTATATTAACAGATTTGCCTTATGGGGGAAAGTGAGTTTGAGTGTGCGTGTGTGTGTGTGTGTGTGTGTGTGTGTGTGTGTGTGTGTGTGTGTGTATGTGTGTGTGCAACATAAAAGAACGTTACCAGCGAGGTTAATGTTCTTCAGCACAGCAGCATTGTTGATTAAGACGTGGACAGGACCGAAATCTTCCTGTAGGCTCTTGAATGTTTTCTCCAAGTCATCTGTAGAGCTGACGTCACATTTGTAACCCCGTACAATTCCACCCCCGTTATCGTTCACGTCACGTTCAAGCTCCTGGAACAAACACCATGTTAACTGTAACCATGTCCTAGTTGTGCTATAACTCACGGATACCCATAGAAATGATTGCACCTATTTTTCTTTTTTTATAGTAAAACATCGGAATTTTGAAGAAAACTACGAGCTTTCGGTGAGCGAATTTGGCTAATGACGTGTAACCGTAAAGCAGATTTCCTCTTAATGTAAATCAGCTTCAAAATTTCAACAAACTCATGACAGGACTTTAGAAAACGTTTTTCAAATGTCCAACGATCCATTATAAAATTTTTATTTTAGATCATTTATTAAAAAAGTTCACCGCGCAGGACCTGTGAAAACTAAGCAGACTTCCCAAGTGCTGGTATAACACACTTGTGGTCTCAACTCATCATTGGAATTTCAACCAAATATTCTCTATTTATAGTTAAAAAAATAATTAATAGAAAGAGTAGGGGGAGGGGGGCTACTGACGTAGAAAAAAAGTCATCAAGTCAGTACTTACACAACTCACTTAATACTTGAGGGACGAAAAAATTCAAAGAACAACAACAATAGACAATTAATATTCTAATATTATCGGGTCTATAGCATTTTACGACCCGTCTTATAATAGCAGAAATATTTTTAATTTTCGTATCTCCCCCTTTCCCTTCAAACCCATACTGGTCCAATTTCAGACAATAACAAATACGGTTTTTAGTTTTCACTGAAACAGTCAAATATCGAGTATGGTATTAGTAAAATAAACATTTCCCAGTAAAGGACTAAAATCTAAATTGAAGACGGCATCACAACATATTAGCATATATCTTACGATGTAAAAGTTCAATGAAAACCATATTTGGTATTTAACTTTGGATTGAGGTGGCTCATGATATAACAGCTTATTTTTAATATGACATGAGGAGAAGTGAGGATTTACTGAAAGCCAAAAACTAAAAAATCAAAATAACTTGGTTAATTGGTAAAGATTGGTTCTGGACAAATTTCGATCCGACGTATAATAACGAAGTTATTTCGAATTTTTGAAATTCCCTCTCTAAACGTCACTCCCACTGGTCCGATTTTAGCCTTTAAAGAACTTGCATTTTTTTGTTGTTGTTTTTTTTTACATAAAAGGATTAAATATCAAGTTTGGTAACGATCAAACAGAAAATTGCGATTTCTAGAAACAAATATATACAATTTTGAACGTACCTCATTTTCGTCATCTCCTAAATAGGATCGATGGACATTTAGGACATTTTTCGAAAATCGTCATGAGTACAACCTCAATAGCTGATTTCCCTTAAGGCATTATATTTTGAGCCTGTTGCACCTTTTATAAACAGAATTGTTAACATAATTTAATATAACCAGAACTGATATCGGATATAGGACATTACATTTGCAAAAATATTGGTTCTATACAATTTTTCGATCCGACGCATAATAACGGAAATATTAAGAATTTTCGAAATTCTCCCCCTCTAAACCCCCCCCCTCCCCTTGTCCGATTTCAGCCGTTAACGAACATGATCTTTCCCTTTGTATAAAACGATTATATATCAAGTTTATTAACGAAAAGACAAAAATTGCGACCGCTAGAGCGATAACAGACAAATATATATATATATATATATATATATATACACACCTCATTTTCTGGGTATGATCGATGGACATTTGAAGAAACTTTTCGAAAATCGCGTCATGAGTACGACCTCAATAGCTGATTTCCCTCTAGGGAAATCTGCTAAAAATGTAATACGTGTACCAAGTTTTATAAAATTCGGTTCCTTAGTTTAGGCGTGAAAAGGTAACAAACAAACAGACACCAACGCCAGAAATTGTTCGAACCTTGGAAAAAAAAATAGTGAAATTTGGGGGGGGGGATAAATGTACAGACAGATGTTAAAATTGTGTGTGTGTGTGTGTGTGTGTGTGTGTGTGTGTGTGTTTATATACACACATATGTGAGCTAACTTTGTCTTCGTCATGTACCAAGCAGGATGAGTGGATAATTGGAGAAAGTTTTGAGAAACCCGGTCAAACCTCAAAACCTAGATTCTGTTCGGTGTGGAGACTCTCTCAGTAATCAGCCACTTAAGACAATCTTTATATAAGCATAAATTAGATAAGACGCCTACCTTCACCTCATGACCGGCCTTGTACCCAACTCCCATACTGATATGTTATCAGTATTGATATTGTACATCCAGCAAGCTTTCCCTCGTAGCTAATGCTGTTGCTTTCATCCAATGTCTGGCCTAGTTCCCTAGTCTGTGTCATTACAAAATATGTTGCATCATCTTATTTTTAGTTTTATGTACGCTGTTTATCAACCTACGAAAATCTTTCATTCCAAATATATTATCAAGTTACTATTAATTATATTATTATGTTGTACCTGGAGCAATTCCTTCCTCCTAGCTAAGGCTGCTACTTTCATACCATATTCCTGGCTGGCCAATCTCCGGACTATAGCTTCTCCGATACCTTCACTAGCTCCAGTAACTACAGCGACCTTGCCTCTCCAGCGGTCCATTGCAGACTGTCCTCCTTATCAGTTCCCCACTCCTAGGAAGATATGAGTGCGTTATCGGTGTATACAGAGAACCCGAATATCGTAGCAAAGCCAGGACTGATGCTGTAATACCTGTCACGGATTAGAGTAGGCCTGACCTTCAGTCAATGCCACCATTAACTACTGCCATTGTCTGGGAACGTTCCGTTCAGTAGTCACAGTCTGCTAGCGCTTTGAGCATAACATTTGAGTATTGACTGTATTACCCACGTTTTTGTTTTCGGTCTTGCATGTTTGTTGTGGAAAGATTTGATTTCACAGTACTTCATACTTTCAGGGCAACTAGTAAAATTATTCCTTACTGACTACAGTACAAACAATATAGAAACTTCTTCTAGTATGCGAAAAATAGAGGAAGGTTCGATATACACCAATGTAACTTAAATTAAAAACATTGATCAAATTTACACACGTAGTACTTTTTGTATCCTCCACAGGTAAAGCCTTTGTGGCATTAAAAAAAAATGTCTGTCACGCAGGGGCTGCATAAACTAAGAGTATATCCCACGTGCTGGTATGATACACGACCAACCTCATCTTACCAAATATTCTCTATTTCTAAGTAAACATTTGTTGAGTAGAACTGGGGATATAACAGTTTATCATATGAGTAGGAGTGGGGGTTTACTGAAGGCTGAGAAAGAAACAATTTAAATAAAACGTGTATGATAACATTTATAGAATATTAAATCAATAAGATTGGGTCTATACTAATTTCCGACGAGATGTACAATAACGTCGGGCAATAAAATCTGCTATTGAGGTTGTATTATAATTTATTTACGACATTTCAATGTCGAATTTGGAAAGTACCAAACATTGTGCTCTTTTAGCCCTCATACAAGAACAACCCCGTCCAAGAAAGTCTGTCACGCAGGGGCTGCGTAAACTAAGCAGATTTCCCAGGTGAAGTTTTACAATAGAGAAATTTCACGAGAGTCGAGCAGTTAAGGGAACGGCCGAACTAGCTTTTGGCGGGAATGTCACCCGTCCGTTAACCGCCCAGATTTAATAAAAATGCAAATATCTCGGTTAATATTCAAGATAGAGAAAAAATGTATATAACAATATTTATAGTACATGTAATGTTGAATAAGATTGATTCTGAACAATTTTTCGATCCGACGTATAGTAACGGAGATATTTCGAATTTTCGAAAATCCTCCCCTCTAAACTCCCCCTCCCACTGGTCCGATTTCAGCCGTTAACGAACTTAGTCTTTCTTTTTACATAAAATGACTAAATATCGAGTTTGGTAACGATCAAACAAAAATTGCGACCGCTAGAGCGGTAACAGACAAATATATATATATATATATATATATATATATATATATATACAGTTTTGAACGGACCTCATTTTCGTCATCTACTAGGTAGGATCGATGGACATTTGATGAAAAATTTCGAAAATTCCGTCATGAGTACAACCTCAATAGCTGATTTCCCTTAAGGGAAATCTGCTAAAAAGCATACATCCGTGTAGTCCCTTTATCAAATTAAAACAGAACATTTGTTGTTAAATATTTAGGTTTTTGCAGGTTAGTGACTAATAATTTTTAATAGATGAAAAAGACATGCTTTTAAAGTAGTTACGGAATATTTTTATTTTGTCCGTACCAATTCATATTTTCATTCATATTAGGTATTTACTTTATTTTCTATTCTTCAAAAAACGAGATAAAAAATATATATATAAATCACACACACACACACACACACACACACACACACACACACATATATATACATACATATATATATATATATATATATATATATATATATATATATATACTTCTTATTCTGGAACCAATAGTATTTATGTATTCTTCAAATTTGATGGCAAGGGTCCCCAATAAAAAACATTTTTTTTCGGTGTAAACTTTATTGAACCTGCCCATAAATATATACATATTCATATATATATATATATATATATATATATATATATATATATATATATATATATGCGCGCTCGCGCTCTGTGTATGTATGGGGGGGGGTAACATTAGAGCTGCCACAATTTCTGTTTCATGAAACAAGGTAAATTTATCTATTACTTGGCGTTAGAACGAAAAATAATACCTTCCGGTGGTGATGGTTGATTGTATAAAAGCACTACACACCTGTAGAAAAGATGTTGTGTTTGGGCCGTATTACACAGGAAGTTTAATTTAAGTTTAGCACCCACGATGCCACCGTGAGGTAATTCAGTAGTGATAAATGAGATAGCTATTTAATGGCAGTAGAGCATACTGCTCGGAATGGACTACTGCTGGGAGCTTGGTCAAATATATTTCGCTTTCATATATATTAAAATACATAGACGGGCTCAGGTTAGCCATGTTAGTTAAGGCGTTGGTATTAACTCTAACTGGTAAACCTAGAGGTTCAGTTCTCACCTGGCCAATAGGAATTTATTTAGAGACGAACTCATTAAATAAGATAACCCGTTCCAATAGTAGCGCTAATTGGACGTTAATAAATAACAGAACACAGACGGGTAAAACAAACATATGGCGCATAACGTAACTTTGCAATCAATGACATACACACACATTATGAAGTCCAAATATGTACCCCTAAAGTTGGCTGCAGTCGAATAAGTTTCATATATTGATTTCTGTTACAGGAGGGAGAGTTCACAGAGAGCAGAACCATGTTTCACCAAAAAGTACTTACCTTCTCAATGACGTCTCCATTCAGGTATGTAATTTGCTTTAATAACATTTTTATTTTATAAGTACGATTTCGACGCTGTCATAAAAAAATCCTAATAAAAGTATATTAGTATAGTAACTTAATAAATACAACTATATGTATTACCATTTACAAAAAGTAGTTTTTATTTTGTAGTTAGATGTCATCAAGTACTCAGATTTTATAGAGTGACAAGATTGAGAATTGTTCCCTTATTTTTTTTATGAATTTTTAAAATTTGTATTTTTTCAATTTTTGCAAAGTTTGAGATTGTTTACGTCAGTCTGGGATAAAATCATAAAATCACTATTTTAAAACATTCAACATTTATATTTGACTGAGAATCACGTTATGAACTTTTTAAAAATGAGGGAAAACTGTGTTATTTATTTATTGTTAATAGGCACCTAACTCGCGAGAGATATTTGTGCCAAAGTGCTCAAGTATTTCCTGTTGTTAAAGCACAATGGAAAAGAAAACTAAATTTAAAAGTCCGTCACGCAGGGGCTGCGTAAACTAAGCAGATTTCCCATGTGAAGTTTTACAATACAGAAATCTGCATACTGGTAACACAATACCGCCGTGAATAAATACAAACGGTAATGAGAAATCTCATTAATAACTCAAATTTTAGTATTCCAAGAACTAAAGAAGGGGGGGGGCGAATGAACAGAACGTATTTGCACAAAGTAACCAAGGTAAGGTAAGGTTAGAAACGACAGGTAAGGTTAGAAGAACCTTCCAGCACTGACGGAAATGACCGACCTAATCCGAACTATGCCCGACCACAGACTTCATAAAAATGCAAATATCTCGGTTAATATTCAAGATAGAGAATAAATGTATATAACAATATTTATAGTAAATTTAATTTGCAATAAGATTGCTTCTATACAATTTTTCGATCCGATGTATAATGACGGAGATATTTTGAATTTTTGAAAATCCCCCCTTTTAATCCTCTCCCTCTAGTCCGATTTCAGCAATTAACGAACTTGATCTGTTTTTTACACAAAACGGTTAAATATCGAGTTTCGTAACGATCAAACAAAAATTGCGACCGCTAGAGCGTTAACAGACACATATATATATATATATATATATATATATATATATATATATTTGTATATTGATTAATACGTATAGATGTATATATATATAATTTTTAACGGACCTCATTTTCGTCATCTCCTGGGTAGGATCGATGGACATTTAAAGAAATTTTTCGAAAATCACGTCAGGAGGACGACCTCAATAGCTTATTAAGGGAAATCTGCTAAAAGATATAAATAACTATGTTCGTTCGCCGTTATTTTTACAATAAATAAGTAAAGTTTGGTGAAATAATGTCTGCTTATCTGTTAATGTACCTAGAGTTTCAAAAATAAAATCTAAATTTTTAAATAAGTTTTTCAATAATTAGCTATTGAGTTTAAAGAAGTATACAAGCTAATTCAGTCACAGTTACGGACATCGTCGTAAGGACAAATGGGCAAATTTTTAAAATGTCCCTTATATATATCACGAAAAACATACTTCCCAACATTGGATCCACCCCCCAGTTTTTTTTTTTTTTGAGAAGAAAAATCCCCCATAATAATAATAACAGTAAACAATGATATCCAATAAAAGGACCGAGAAGAAAAAGTGTGTTGATAGATCAAAAATATGAAGAAGAAAGGACATAATAAAGCGGAAATGGACGGAGGGAACGTTCTACTCACCACAATATTTTTCTTCTCAGTTTGGCAGCTGAACTTCTGAATTATAAAAATGTTTATCCGGGTTTTTGTTTTTTTCTTTTTTATCATTACAGACCAAAAATATCTAACTCTTTATTCAAATACCTTCTCAATTATATGCGCAAATATATTTGAGTCCCAACTGTAACCCTTAAATTGATCATTCTCAAGTATATTTTATAATACATTAATTAGAGTTAAAACTATTACTGTTTCATGTGCCAGTTAAATGCTTAGATGTCCAAACGCTTCTTGCTATTGGTATAAAAAAAATAATGAAAAACTAGTCAAGTAGCAATTGAGAATACATTTCCAAAATTAAAATGAAATAAAGATCGAATTATAATAGATCATAGAGGCTGTTTTAATTTAAAAAAAATGAATTTATCATGAGTGGAGTGAGGCGAGAGGTATCGGGATGGGAGATATGACCCACCTCGGTGCGGAATTTAATCTACCAAGACCGTAAATTCCTTAAGGGAAATCAGCTATTGAGGTCGCACTCATGATGCAATTTCCAAAAAAAAATTCTTCAAATGTCCACCGATCATACCTAGTAGATGACTAAAATGAGACCCGTCCAAAATTATATATATATATATATATATATATATATATATATATATATATATATATATATATATATATGAACGAAGATACATACATAAACACATAAACACACACACACACACACACACACACACACACACACACACACACACATACATACATACATATATATATATATAAAATTTTAACCTTTGTCTGTACTTTGATTTTTTCTCAAAATTTCACGATACTTTTTCGTTTCACATGTCATAGACACCAAACTGCATTTTGTTTCTTTCGTGTATGTTTGTTTATTACCTTTTCACGCATAAACAGCTGAACCGAATTTTATGAATCTTGGTATGTATATTACTACTATCCCAACTTAGACTATATTAATATTCTCTGAGACGAACAGGAGTGGGGGTTATAAGGGAGGCCTGATATTAAAAATAGGGATATTTCGTTTCTTATTGGTTTTTCTTCAAATATGCACATAATAAAGGTTGGCTATTTTTTTATTTAGAGTAACTTTTTTTATATACACTTTTGTCGTATACGGAAGTATAAATGAGTTATACGCGAGATAAAAAGATAACGGGAATCAAGAATTTTATTAGGTACCAAAGACTCAACCGAACTAAAGAAAACTCCGTATGAGAATTAGCACTAACGCCTTCCTTATAATAAGCCATACTAACATTTCTAGGGACGGGCAAGAGTGGGGGTTGTAAGGGATGCCTGAAATTAAAAATAGTGATATTTCGTTTCCTACTGGTTTTTCGGCAATTCTGCACATAACCAAAGCTGTTTATTTTGTTATTTGAAGTAACGTTTGTCATACTCACTTTTGTTTTATAACAAAGTATAAACGAGATATTCACTAAAAAGCAAAGCGGGAGCCGACAGTTTTATTGGTCTCAACAATTGACCGGAACTTAACAAAACTCGGCACGTGAATTAGCATTAATTCTTAAACCATTATAAGCTTTATTAAAGTTTTTAGGTTCAAACGGGAAGGGGGGGGGGATTATAAAGAAGCCTGAAATAAATATTCGCTATACATTTTCCGTTCTGTTTTCAGTCACTGTTGGTCTTTGACCGTATCAAGGGAAAGGAAGTTAAATCAAACATAGTTTGGAGGACAGAATACTTTCAATGATTATGAATTATAAATATAAAAAAAAAAACTACGTGCACAGGGGACGGGAAATATAAAAATATTGTGGAAAGTAAAGCCTTACCAAAAAAATACCATCTTTATTCAGCCTAAAATGAATTCCCGGGCGAAGCCGGGTACCTTAGATAGCATATATATATGTGTGTGTGTATGTGTGTGTGTGTGTGTGTGTGTGTGTGTGTGTGTGTGTGTGTGTGTGTGTGTGTGTGTATCTTCGTTCCTATACGTCGGAACGTCGCCCCAGCGTGACGGACTTTTCTATCTTTATCAAACTACCTCTAAGTCTGACCAGTAGGAGGAGAGAAAAAACCAAAAAGTTATTTAAACAATCTTGTTGAGAATTTAATTTTCTACAATTGCTGCCTCAACATTTTTAGCAGATTTCCCTTAGGGGAAGCTATTGAGGTCGTACTCATGGGGCGAGTTTTAATAAAATGCCCTCAAATGTCAATCGATCCTACCTCCAACCTACACAAAATGAGGTCCATTCAATATTATATATATATATATATATATATATATATATATATATATATATATATATATATATATATTTGTTTGTTACTACTATAGAAAAATATGCAGGGGGGAGGAGGAGTTGGGTTTAGAGCGTGGGAATTAAAAAAAATTGAAGTATCCCAGTTAGACATCAATCTCAATATTGTATAGAAACAATCTTATTGAAAATTGAATGATCTAAAAATGTTGTTGTATACATATTTTCTGTATCATGAATATTAACAGAGATAATTTAGTGATATAGTTTTCCATTTCAGGAAAATCCCACTCCTACTTATGTCATATTAATAATAAACTGTTATACCATGAACCACTTCATTACAAGGTTAAATACCAAATATTGTTTTCATTGAACTTTTAATTTGTGAGATATATGCAAATACGTTCTGTTGGTCGCTGTCCTTCCCCTTCTTTTGTTCTTGGATTACTAAAGTTTGAGTGATTGAGATAAAAATTATTCTGATTCAGTTTCATTTCAAATCACAGCACTAGAAATAGTAAATAGTTTTCAATAAAATTAATATGTTATATTCAGTTATATTTCAGTAACTGTTTTTCTTTCCGGTCTAGAATATTTGTATGTATGTATTTAGCTCTGCTAGGTTAGCTCATAGAGATTTAGAGTAAATTTGCAGAAAGATTTCCCTTTGCCGTTTGTATTTATTCACTTAATATTCACGTTGGAGTATGTCGATTTATCTACTGTAAGCCTTCACATGGGAAATCTGCTTAGTTTATGCAGACTCTGCGTGACGGACTTTTGCAACTTGGTGCCTAAGTCCAGGACCTGGACCTTCTGTCAGTGGCTTAAACCATCAAAGAGGCCTACGGGTCAGATCCCAGATCCAGGGTTCAATATAAGTCCATAAGATTCCTATTGATTATAATACTTGCAGCAACGCTAAGCTGTCCATATTGTCATGTGCAAAGGAAGTCAAGGAGGAGGTGGTTCAGAACAGCATCACACTTATTTGCTTATTCAAGCATATGTCTTATAATGAGGGTTGTACAAGCCGCTCTGGTTCACTCGCTTTACGCTAAACCTCCGTCAAATAAATAATCACAAACACGGAATATATTGCAGACCGTAAAGAGAAGCACCGATACCTCTATAATTTGGCCCTTTAATGTATTCAGACAATATTTGCTTTCTATCGGTTTTCCTTTTATCTGCATATCATATATCCCGAGTTGGTCCTTGATATAGACATCTATACTCTAGTAATTCCCAAGATATTTCGTTGGATTTCCCTGGAGCCTTGTTATTTTTCAAAAGGAAGCCAATTACCTCTATATCATCACTATAACGTGGTATACCATCCTCATATCATTATCACTGATAATATGGATAATATTCCTTTTGTTTGTGTTTTTTTAAATTTATTATGGAATCTACATAATGGCTAATTTTAGTTGCCTAAAACATAACGAGATTTTTAGAAAACCGAATGATTTTCTAAACATTTTACGACATACAATCAAGATATTGGCTCATAATAATTTGCGTCAATATACTTATGAATTAATATCAGCTTTGAGATTTTCAAAAAGTCCGTCACACAGGGGACGCGTTAACTAAGCAGATTTCCCACGTGCGCCACGTATTTGCATTTATCTCAAAACGTAAAAGTTCAATGAAAACAATATTTGGTATTCAGGCGTCAAATAAAGTTTTTCATAATATAACTTATTATTAATATGAGTACGAGTGGGGTTTACTGAAGACCGAAAACTAAAAAAATCAAATATCTCGGTTAATAATCAAGACAGTGAAAAAACGTACATAACAACAATTATAGAAAATTATATTTTGCATAAGATTGATTATATTTAATTTTTTGATCCGACAACCAAGATATTTCGAAATTCTTTCCATTTAAACCTCCTCCCACTGGTTCGATTTTAGCCGTTAACATTAAAATTTGGAACGGACCTCATTATCGTTATTTCCTGGATAGGATCGATGGACGTTTGAAGAAATTTTCTTAAAATCCCATCGTGAGTACAACCTGAATAGCTGATTTACCCTAAGGGAAATCTGCTAAAACGCATATACGAAACAGGAGTGAAAGTAGAAAAGGTTTCAGAAAAATCCCACTTTTACTGTCCGACTATCCACGATTAACAGATTTCGATTGTTGAGGCGATTTTCTTTAGTTAATGGCGGGAATCGGACCAGGAGGGTCGGTTTGGAAGGGTGGAAATTAAAAATACAAAAAACCCACGTTACTATTAGTATTTCCGAAAATTGTTAAGAACCAAACTTCTTGAACGTTCTATAGATTTTTCACTATGTCAAATATTAGTCAGGTATTTTCATTCTTTAGTTCCCTGCCTGCAATAAACTCCCACTCTTTCGTATCTTATTACCAATAAGCTGATAAATCATGAAACGTCATATTCCTAGCTTAAATATCAAATATGGTTTACAACAGATCTTTAATAAGTGAGATACATGCAAATATGTTGTATGTGACGTCATCAATTAAGATTTTATGTTCCTGATCTTTATTTGACCTACAACATGCTTCATATTTAACCGTTTCTTACAACATTCTTCTCAATGGCTGAAATCGGACCAGGAAGACAGGCGGTTATCTCTGGAATATGCTGGATGGTAGAGGAACCAATTGATCAGGATCAATAAAAAGGCCTTGCCCTCTACTGTTTTTTAATATTATGCAGAGTGCACTTTCGGAGTCAACGCTCCATCCTCAGTGCCTGCTGATTAAAGGTGCGTAGCCTGGACCACAACCGCCGGGCAACCCCAAATGGAAAATAAAAGGAGTCGCCCGGGGGTCTTGGTCCAGGCTACACAGCTATAATCAGCAGGCACTGACGACGGAGCGCTGACTCCGAAAGTGCAATCTGCATAATATTAAAAAACAGTAGAAGACAATGTATTTTAGCAGATTTCATTTAAGGGAAATCAGCTATTGAGGTTGTACTCATGACGCGATTTTCGAAATTTTTCTTCAAATGTCCATCGATACTACCCAAGAGATGACGAAAATGAGGTCCGTTCAAAACTGTATATATATATATTTGTCTGTTACCGCTCTGGCGGTCGCAATTATTGTTTAACCGTTACCAAACTCGATATTTAGTCGTTTTATGTAAAAAGAAGGGTTTCGAGGGGAGGTTTTTTGAAAATTCGAAATATCTCCGTTACCATACGCGAGATCAAACAATTGTATAGAACCAATCTTATTGCAAATTAAATTTACTATAAATATTGTTCTATGCATGTATTCTCTATCTTGAATATTAACCGAGATATTTGCATTTTTATGAAGTCTGTAGGATACGTAGTCGGGTATAGCATAGGATTAGGTCGGCCGTTTTCGTAACTGCTTGGCTCAGGTGGAAGCTTCTTCTAACATAACCTGTCGTTTCTAACCTTACCTTACCTTCGTTACTTTGTGAGATTTATGCAAATACGTTCTCTTCATCGCCCCCCCCCTTCTTCAGTTCTTGGACTACTAAAATTTGAGTTATTAAAATATAAAGTTATAGTTAAGTTAGAGTTATTATTACAATTCAGAAGCCGTTTCAGTTGGGAATTTATTTTAATTAACTGAAAGATTTCTCATTACCGTTTGTATTTAATCACGGTGGTGTGTTACCAGTATGCAGATTTCTCTATTATAAAACTTCACATGGGAAATCTGCTTAGTTTACGCAGCCCCTGCGTGACGGACTTTTTCAAATATCCTTGGGCAACAACCTCATTCAGTTTAACTCTTTCTCTGGGCAGTAAAAAGAAAACAAAAAGGATGTATTTGGTATATCAGTAATACGTGTAGGATACCTCGCAACCTTTCCCTGGCCATGATTTCTTCAGATGGGCAATGCGCCGCTTTAGAACACTTGAAACATCAAGCTCATATGAGGAATGCCGAGGGGGCGTCCAATTTTAAAAATG
This sequence comes from Riptortus pedestris, assembly GCA_019009955.1. NCBI lineage: Eukaryota > Metazoa > Arthropoda > Insecta > Hemiptera > Alydidae > Riptortus > Riptortus pedestris. The sequence continues at coordinate 32,340,949 of CM032231.1, forward strand.
ATTCATAATAACGGAGACATTTAAAATTTTCTACTAGGAAAATCACCGTTAGTTTTTCTCCAGTGGAACAATAGAAGCAGAAAGACAGGTTAATGTTTACTGTGCTGTTAATGTTTATTAAAAACTAGCTAAGGTACCCGGCGATGCTCGGGAAATCATTGTTGACTGAATAATGATATTAATTTTATAGCAACGTTTCCTGTATAACACTTTAAACAATCATATTCAGTTTAAACGCATATTGTCTTCTTTTATAATTATATTTCCAAGTGACTTCTAATAATGTTATTAATAACGTTATAATTAATAGTGTTATTTAAATAACGTCAACATATCGGAGAAAATAAGATAATATATACCAGAATTAAGGAGTTTGATTCCCCACAACTTCTGCTGCCACACTTTGTACTAATTCACGTACGATTTTGTCTAAATAATCGAAATCCTCTTATAGTTTACATTTATTTTAGAAATAAATAACAAAGTTATTTTCTTGTGAAAATAAATAACAAATGCGAGAGAGATTTATAACCTCGCTAATTAGAATCCACGTCTGGTGTATATTTATATATTTTAAGGCACCTCATTCTCGCTATCTCCGGGCTAGGATCTAAGGAGATTTGATGACATTTTTACAAAATCACGTGATGATAAAGTATGGGTGAAGGAGAATCTGATAAAAGTTTAACGCTCTTACGCTAAATAAATACGAATGTTCCAAGCACAAAACTATTTTTATTTTATTGTAAAATATACATATTTAAAGCTTATGAAAAGAAGGAGCAATGTACACGAGAGAATACGCTCACCACGTCCCCATGGCAACGAATGCTCCCGCTACAAAAGTATAGAATAAGGCAGAGTTGGGCAAAATGTAATTTTAACTACAACTACTAACTACAATAACTTTGGCAGAAAGTAGTTAAAACTAATAACTACTGTTGTAGTTAATTACTTTTGTAGTTAACTACATGTTTCTAACTACTAGTTAGTAGTTAAAAATGTTTAATTATTTTTGTAGTTAACTACAAAAGTAGTTAACTACAAAATTAGTTAATTACAAAAGTAGTTGGTAGTTACGATTACTAACTACTAACTACTTTTTATTTTTTTCCTTGTTTTTTTTAATTAGGCATAGCGATATTAATCAATACAATATTACAACAAAATTTTACTGCTGTATGTTTTAGTGTTTAACATCTTCTGAGACAGTTTAACTACAGACTTTATAGCAGGGGGAGGCTAAACCTATGGGCTCAGTTAAACCATAAATTAGTATGCCAATAAAGTACTAAAATAATAATTGGTGTCTTGTCAGGTACATTTCATAGTTCACATGAGGTGAAAATAAGCCTAAATTAAATTACTACTAATTATTATTTGTGTGTGTGTGTGTGTGTGTGTGTGTGTGTGTGTGAGTGTGTGTATAGTTTTTAGGGGGGATTCATGAGGTTTGGTCAGTTATTAGCCAACACTTTGCATGTATAATCTTACTGCTGTGTGTGTGGTTATTTAAGCGCTCGCTAAAGTGTTTTTGGTTATTTCATTTTCAGAAACATGATACCAATACTAAACAAAAGTGTCCAAAGTACAAAAGTGGTATACTTTAAAAATACAAAACATTAAATACCATTAGTACATGAATTGTTCTCTTCAACAGGATTTGTTCGTAAGGTACACTCTTAGTTGATATGGGCATTTTGCCAATGTATTTGCAAATCATACAGACATCTCTCCTGTAATTAATCCTGCTTAAAACTTCCCCCACCTTATTATTACTGTTATTATACGAGGTGGCGTGGTGGTGTTGGGGGGGGGGATATCCTCTCTGTGAATCTCGGGTTGTGTTTTTAAAGGTCCGACAGTTACTTTATATTGAAAATGTTGCCTAATTCTGTATGATAAGATATTATAAACAAATGAACCTGTTCTTTTCTTTGCATGTATTAGTTAAATAAACTGGCGGTCCTTTTATATTTTTTTAATAAAAGGTAGTCCAAATTAGCATAATATTTTGTGGGATTTTAACAAACAATTAAGACATTAGAGAAATAACTTTATTACAAAACAATCCATTCAAATAAATAATAACAATGCATAATTACAATTTTTTGGTTTAAAATAGTTAAATATGTAAAAAATGAAAAAAAAAATATGTTTAGTTAGAGTGAAATACATTAAATAACAAACAATTGTTAATAAAGGATCTCATACAATGAATTGAGATTTTGGGTCAACCAAAAGTTTTGAAACACAAATATGCATCTCATGCTTACATTTTGAGCAGTATATAAATTGCACATGAAACTTGTGGCACTTAGTCGAAACCTTTTCCACGAAATGTAAGCCCCAAGAATGAGAAATAAAGGTGCACAGAAATTTTTTGGCTCGTTTGGAAGACACGCAAAAGCCAAGTAAAAAAAAAAAAAATGCATTTGGGAAACTCAGGTATTCAGTAGAAGAATACTCCTTTGCCTAAAATTACATAGACTCGGAAAGATCAGAGACAAAAGAGTTTATAAAACTTGTGACATGTGAGCAAGTATGATATAAGACATTCTTAGTTATGGATCACACCAATTATGAGAGAGAGACAGCAGCTGTAGCCTATAAGAGGTTCCATTGAACACACTTCTTAACAATAGTGCATATCTTTTACTATAATTACCTCAACTTTAACCTTGGCTATGTTACACGAAATTGTTAATTACAGATAACAGGGAAAATTTCATTAAAGTGTAAAATTTTATTAAAGACAAGAGTCAAAGTGTCATTTTGAAATAGTGTAAAACTTTTGGTTCACATTTTATCATCTACCAATCTGACTTCTTTCCCCTGTTAACTCTGAAGAAAAGACCCAAGAATTTCTTGTACTTTTTCTTGACAAGAAATCCCCTCTCCTCCACAAGGACCACAAGGACCACCTCAGAATTTGTCTAAGAGTTCAGTAAACTGATAGTTGAATTTGTAGTTAACTCACTGATACAGTAGTTAATTACAATAGTAGTTAACTATCCTGGTAATTGACTATTTTTTTAGTTAACTACCAACTAGTAGTTAGTAGTTAAAATTCTAACTACTTTTTTTAACTAGTAGTTAGTAGTTAAAAGAATAACTACAATTATTGAAGTTAAAAGAAGTAGTTAACTACATTTTAAGTACTAACTAGTAATTATTAATTGCTCAATTAGTTAACTACTTGTAGTTAGTAGTTAAAATGTAGTTAACTACTGAAATTAGTTAACTACTTCCCAACTCTGGAATAAGGTTATCAGAGTAATGGATGCAATGAGAACAGGAATAGTTGTAAATATGGCGCACTAGATGCAAATGTAGACTTATTTTAATCGTGTAATTACTCCTAATTAAAGAATGTAATTCTCCAGATCTTGTAGTCATCCTATTAAGTGTTAGGAGTGTTATATATCCTAATTACTTCTGCCGCATACGGAGAGCGCAACAGTAGATTAGTCGAGCAGAAAATTTACTGATAGTGTTCAAACATCAATTAACACCTTCACAATCCAAAGTGTTCAGATGTCTGTGAAGAGGTTAGACCACGAGTCCTGCAAATTCGCCGGATTAAAATTCAACTTCGGGATTCTTCTATAGCAGTTGGAAGGTAGTTTTCCGGCCCCACTCACCGAAGTGATCTCAACTAGTTCAGAGTTCCCTTCAGTATCTTCAGTTCTCTGAAGGGTGTAATTCCTAACTCCATTCTTAAAAAGTGATTTGGCGTTGTTCTTAGATAGAGGCAGAAAGTTTTAAAGAATTCTATTTGAAGTACTTCAAGTTTCTCAAAATAGTTCAGATGGCTCTCTTCTTCGCTTTGCAGTTGAGCCAGCAATAACATCGAGCTCAACTATCCCTCAGGTCCAAGCTTTTTTTCTATACCAGATCTCCCTTTTAGAAAGTCGGTCACGCAGGGGCTGCGTAAACTAAGCAGATTTCCCGCGTGAAGTTTAACAATAGATAAATCTGCTACCGGTAACACAACACCACCGTGAATATTAAGTGAATAAATACAAACTTTAATAAGAAGCCTCCCGGCGGACATGTAAACAAATAGTTCTGCCAACTTCTTACCGGAAAGACATTTGTTATGTACCCTTTTGTCGTATTCAGAAGCATACCCGAATTATTAAACATCAACTACCTATTCCCGCCAAAAGCCGACCCAAGCCAAGGAAATAGCTGTTTTATATCCGCACAAATTCCGCTCAATTATTTCGTTTAAATTATAGTAACTTCAGTTATTCTAAATATTAAAGCCATAGGAATGCTTAAATATATGTAAGTCTAAAAACAATATCTTTGTTCTATGCTAAAACACTTCAAATGAGTACTAATAAAATGTTTAACTCCCGCTAAAGTTTTTAGCGTATATCTCGTTTATATTTACTTCGTAATACGACAAAAGTGTATGTAACAAAAGTTACTCTAAATAACAGAATAAACACATACTATTATGTGTATATTTTCCGAAAACCCAATAGGGAACGAAACATTAACATTTCTCATCTCAGGGTCCCCTTTTAATCCTCACTCCTGTTCGCTCCTAGAAATGTTAATATAGCATAGAATCAAAAAGGCATTCATACTAACCCACTTACCCCAGATACAAATTGCAAAGAAAGATGCTTCGCTTTAACATGCAGCACAGGAATATAGAGTAAATAAATATAAATTGAGTAAATTTTAAGAATATATTTTGTTACGTTTATTACAAAATCAGTAATAAACGTTGTGTATTAGAGTCCTTTAGGATTGCAAAATTAAACACAAAAAAGCTTCACAGTTTTTATCACTGCAGAATTTATTTAACACTGCACTATACACTTGGTTAATTATTCTTAATTACGACTCACAGTATGCACTGATAGCGTCACAGTTCTTCAGATTACGCAGTCCAATAATTCACTCACGGTCACTGAAGTTCACAAAAAGACGGCACTGCACTGTCCTCCTTTACTTCACGAAGTAAACGGCACTGCACTGTCCTCCTTTACTTCACGAAGTAAACGGCACTGCACTGTCTTAAACACGGCACTATACTGTTCTTTACAGAGTCAAGGCACAACACTGTTCTTCACATAAAACACTTAACCGCACTGCACTAAGTCACACTGTTGCACTGAACGGCCTGATGATCACTTGAAGACAGCAAAAAAAAACTAAACTGTCGGGTGAATTGTACACGCTTATATAGAGGAGCGGTAACATCAAAGGAATCTGTCTCGAAGGTACTGGGCAGTTAGTCTGGAGCAATCCCGGTTCCACTAGACACTTCGGGCGCCAATAGTCCTTCTTCGGTCGGCTCCTTTCATGTCCGTCGTACCTCCTAAATAGGTTTAAGTTTTCATGTATTTAATTTTCACAACAATATATATATATATATATATATATATATATATATATATATACTTCTCAGTACATAAGTGCATTCACTCTTAGAGAACAGAGGTCAAAAGCATGGAGACAATTTTGAAGAGCGGTCGTTGGAAGGCTGGAACCGATCACCCGTTCCTGGCTAACATTTTGGATGGTGGTGGGTGGCATTTTGGACAACTCAGCAGAATCCTTTTCATTTCTTAGAACCAAGTCGACAGGCTAAGATGACAGAGAGTCCATTCGAAGCTAAAGCTCTTATGGGATTCCGTACATAAGCTTCGACAAATTTGGGCTTTTAGAGGATGCCCCTTAAGAGAAATCAGATATTGAGGTCGCGATTTAAAAAAAAAAAAAAAAAAAAATCCTCTTTGAATGTCCCTTGATGGTACCCAAGAAATGTAGAAAATGAGGTCCATACAAGACTATATATATATATATATATATATATATATATATATATATATGCGTGTGTGTGTGTGTGTGTGTATCTTAGCGCTCTGGTGGTCGAAATTTTCGTTTGATCATTACCAACCTCAATATTTAAACGTCTTGTGTAAAAGTAAAGATCACGTTTCGTTAATGAGTGAAATCGAACTAGTCGGAGGTGGGGTTCAGAGGAAAGGATTTTGAAAATTCAAAATATCTCCGTAATTATACACCGGATCATTTTATGTAACAAGTACGAGATTAAACAGGCATCTACAGCACAATACGTGGAACATAACTGTTTAAATGAGTACCTACAGTAGAGAATCATAATTGTTTATAAAAATCATGAAGGAATTCTTAACGGAATAGGAAGCCCAGCTAGCCAAAATATGCCTACAATCAACACATTTTTTATTCAACGGCAATTTCTACCAACAAATGGGGGGAGCCAGCATGGGGTCGCCATTAAGTCCAAATGCAGCCGATGCTTACATGGAGAAATTTGAAAAGATGGCACTGGAAACAGCAAGACTCAAACCGAAAACATGGTTCAGATATGTGGATGACACGTTCGTCATATGGCCACATGGAGAGGAGACCTTAGAAGAATTTCTGGAGCATCTTAACTCAATACACCCCAACATTGAGTTCACGATGGAGATCGAGCGCGATAGAAAGATACCATTCCTGGATGTTCTGGTGGAAAGAAAACCAAACGGACAGCTGGGGCATGCGGTTTACAGAAAACCTACGCATACCAACAGATACCTACACGCTGGATCTCATCACCATCCAGCACAGAAGAATGGGATAATTCGCACTTTGGTCACTAGAGCTGAGAGAATATCAGAGCCACAGAACCTCCCAAAGGAAAAAAGACACCTGATGACTGCTCTGCTAAAGAATGGCTACGGGAAAGAAGAAATTAGAAATCAATTTAAGAAGAAAAAAGAAAAGAAGACAATATCAATTGAAGATGAACCCCGGAAAACAGCCGTAATACCTTTTGTTAAAGGTACAACAGAAAAGATCTCTAGGATACTCAAGAAGCAGGGAATAGAAACAGCATTTGGCACGGACAAGAAAATAGCACACATGTTACCCAGCTGCAAAGATCAACTCCAGACAAAAATCCCAGGAATATACAGCATACCCTGTTCTTGCGGCTTAGAATATATTGGACAAACCGGCAGATTGATAAACACCAGGGTCGCCGAGCATATCAAGAGTTTAAAAAAGTTTCGGACAGAAGGATCAGCTATAGCAGAACACTTCTGGGAAACTAATCACAGCATCAAATTCGATGAAGTTAAGGTGCTGGCCAAGGTGGACCGATACCAAGAAAGACTGGTTCGAGAAGCCATAGAAATCGCGAAATGCCCATTCAGAACTGTTTAAGTGGGATCCTACGGCATATGAACTAGAATCATAATTGTTTCAATGGGATCCTACGGCATATGAACTAGAATCATAATTGTTTCAATGGGATCCTACGGCATATGAACTAGAATCAGAACTGTTTAAATGGGATCCTACGGCATATGAACTAGAATCAGAACTGTTTAAATGGGATCCTATGGCACATGAACTACTAGAATCAGAACTGTTTAAATGGCATCCTACGGCATATGAACTAGAATCAGAACTGTTTAAATGGGATCCTACGGCATATGAACTAGAATCAGAACTGTTTAAATGGGATCCTACGGCTTATGAACTAGAATCAGAACTGTTTAAATGGGATCCTACGGCATATGAACTAGAATCAGAACTGTTTAAATGGGATCCTACGGCTTATGAACTAGAATCAGAACTGTTTAAATGGGATCCTAAGCCATATGAACTAGAATCAGAACTGTTTAAATGGGATCCTACGGCATATGAACTAGAATCAGAACTGTTTAAATGGGATCCTACGGCTTATGAACTAGAATCAGAACTGTTTAAATGGGATCCTAAGCCATATGAACTAGAATAGGAACTGCATCCCATTTAATATTAAGGAATCCCTTGAGCAAATATCCATACTACTTTTATGTTAATAATTAGTTGACCTCATTACAGCTAACAAATGACATAACACAACCACCCAAGGTATCAAACATATTAGTTAATCTCAACTACTATTACTGACAGTTACACCAAATGTCTCTCAAATTCAATGGTTAGGCAACATTCATTCTCGTCTGTCAAAACGGAACTGAACTGTTTATATTTTAATACAACTTGTACAATAGACTTTCAATTATTGATCGCTAGGACAGAAAGCCACGCCTCGACGAACCCTTGGCAGCAATGTTGTCTAAAGTGACAGCGGAGGGAGTATCTACACTTTCCAGTCGGCTAAGTAGCTCATTCCACAATAATGAACGTTCCATATCATATTGTTAATAACCGAATGAAGTGAGCTCCAGTTTTCGTCTATTTCAAAACCTTTCCCCATCCCGATAACGCCCGAAAACATGGACTCATTTTTAACCCATTCGGCTTGAAGCTACCTGACAGAAATACCATAGTATTTTAGCAGATTTTCCTTAAGGGAAATCAGCTATTGAGGTCGTACTCATGACTCGAGGTTTGAAAAAAAAATTCTATTATCCATCAATCTTACCTAGTAAATGACGAAAGTAAGGCCGGTTCAAAATTATATATATACACTTGTCTGTTACCGCTCTAGTGGTTGCAATTCTCGTTTGATCGTACCCACGCTCGATGTATAAACGTTTCACTCAATACTAAAGGTCATGTTCGTAATGGCTGAAAAATTCTAAATATCTCCGGTATTATAAGTTGAATCGAAAAATTTATAGAACCAATCATATTTCAATTAGCATGTACTATAAATACAGTTATATATTATTGTCATACCTCTCGGTGGAGACCGTCGTCACTGGCTGATGGTTGAGTACCGCTGGCATTGTGCTATAGATGCGATGGCATCATCTTCAAGCCTGTTAATAGTTGTACTGTTACAACTTGTATTAGTACAACTATCGACAGGCTTGAAGATGGTGTCATCGCATCGATAGCACAATGCCAGCTGTACTCGACCATCAGCCAGTGACGACGGTCTCCACCGAGAGGTATGACAATAGTATCATTTATATTGGCGGCTCTAACCCTTTATTTGAATTAACAGTTTATTTATTCTCTATCTTTAAGATTAATGGAGATATTTGCATTTTTTAGTTTTCAGCCTTGAGTAAACCCCCTCTCCTAGTAAGTCATATTAGCAATAAGCTGTTATATTACGGAGCACATTATGCTAAGCTTAAATACTAAATATTGTTTCTTTTGAAGGTTTACTCTGTGTGCTACATGAAAATACGTATTCACAATGACGACATCAATACAACTTGTACAGAGAGTTTGCAGTTGTGATAAAGGGGAAGGGGCAGTTATATAATAAACCACATCATTCGAAGCTTACTTACCAAATATTGTTTTCAAGAGACATTTATTATGCGAGATTCACACTGTTTTCTAGTGATCCCCACTCCCCTTCTTAAGTTTTTGGACTACTTAAATTTGATTGATTGAGATAAAAATTATTCTGATTCGTTATAAATTACACTACTAGATATAGTAAATAGTTTTCAATCAAATTAAAACGTTATATTCAGATATATAACAGTAATTGTTTTTCTTCCGGTAAGAAGTTGGCAGAACTGTTTGTTTACATTTCAGATGCTTTCCGTCGGGAGGTTTCTTATTACCGTTTGTATTTATTCACTTAATATTCAAGGAGGTGTTGTGTTACCGGTATGTAGATTTATCTATTGTTAAACTTCACGCGGAAATCTGCTCAGTTTACGGCAGCCCCTGCGTGGCGGACGTTTTTACGTAGAAATGAATATGTGGTGAGATGAGATCACAAGTGTATTATACCAATGCATGGGAACCCTGCTTAGTTTCCGCAGCCCTTGTGCGACGGACGTTTTTAATATATGTTAGCTTGTTTACATTTGCAATACGCCCATTACTCCAGGACTGGGGAATGTATGCCCCAATAAAGGATTTGTAGTAATTTTCTCCCGAGATGCTGGAGACAGAGGAACCAAATGATGATGATCAATAAAAAGGCCCTTGTCCTCTACTAGTGTTTTAATTTATGCAAAGTGCACTTTCAGAGTCAGAGCTCCATCGTCATTGCCTCCTGATTAGAGCAGTGCAGTCTTGACCAAAATCGTTGGGCCGCTGCCTTTCCTTTGGTCCAGGCTACACTTCTCTAATCAGACACTGACAGTGGAGCGCTGATTCTGAAAGTGCATCTCCATAAATCAAAAAGTCCGTCACGCAGGGGCTGCGTAAACTAAGGGTTACAATAGATATATACATGCAGGTAACACTACCGTGAATGTTAAGTGAATAAATACAAACGGTAATGAGAAATCTTTCAGCCAATTTACAATACAAGTTAATAATCTCTACAACGGAAAGCGGCTGAAATGTAAACAAACAGGCCAGCCAACCTCGTAGCGCTGAATAGATAGATAGTAAATTATCAAGAGAAAGATTAACAATAGATAAATCTACATACTGGTAACAAAACACCACCGTGAATATTAAGTGAATAAATGAAAACGGTAATAAGAAACCTTCGGATGGGAAGCATCTGAAATGTAAACAAACAGTTCTGCCAACTTCTTACCTGAAAGAAAAAAAAGTCCGTCACGCAGGGGCTGCGTAAACTAAGCAGATTTCCCACGTGAAGTTTTACAATAGAAAAATCTGCCTAATAACAACAGTAGTAGTAAGGAATCTCTAAACCTATTCATGAGGAACGAACAGTTACTGAAACGGCCTCCCTAGCTCGGAAAGTCCCGAACATAGCCGACTCTAGCCGACCACACACACAATACAAATGCAAATATCTCGGATAATATTCCAGATACAGAATAAATGTATAGAACAATATTTGTAGTATATGTAATTTGCAATAAGATTGATTCTATACAATGTTACCGATCCGACACATAATAACGGAGATATTTCGAATTTTCAAAAATCCCCCCCCCTCCCACGTGTCCGATTTCAGTAATTAACGAACTCTGTCTTTCTTTTTACATAAAATGATTAAATATCGAGTTTGGTAACGATCAAACAAAAATTGCGACCGCTAGAGCTAACAGACAAATATATATATATATATATATATATATATATATATATATATATATATCATGAGTACAACTTTAATAGCTGTTTTCCCTTATGGGAAATCAGCTAAAACACTAGTAGAGGACCAGGACAATTTATTCAGATCTATTAGCAGTGGAGTATTGAGTTAATTAGTTAAATAACCCTTTATATTTATAGTATGTGTGGACAACAATTAGGAGAAATAGTTAATTAATACATAATTGGTTGTTGCAGGCAGACCTCCAGGTTACGGAGCCTACAGCCTACGAGTCAGAGGACGAGAGGATGGGCCGGAGAAAGGAAGGACGGCTCCGGAAGTCGACCCCGATGTACTCCAAGCAGGACATCCGGGAACAGTACTGCATTAATGACCGCCAGCTGTTAGGACTAGAGGACACGCATCCCGGCCTCTTCGGCTGCCTCTCTTCATATCAGGTCAATATCGTCACACAACGCTCAATATCTTAGAATAGGGAAAAGAATATCTTCAACTATTCCTACAATTATCAGGTCAATATCTGCAAACTCAGTCGAAGAGGGTACTCCAATGAACAATCACGGTTAACCACTTTATTTTCATGTTACAAGAAACATTTCGAAAAGATCTTTTACGAATATATTCTGGGACGCCAGTGGCTTTGCGGGTTAAGGTGAGAGTACATCTACCCACTACCATCGAGAAATTATTTTGAGAATTAAGGGGAAGGAGAAGCAAAACCCGCTCAATCACATCACAAAAACCGCAAATCACGTTTTATATGTAAATGTGTTTATTTAATTTTTAATTAAAGTGAAGGCTTATTTGGTATCCAAAGCGAGAATGTATTCCCTCTAAGGCTACCGTCTCAATGCCTAAGAAACGTTGTAGACCTATCTTTAACAAAAATTGGTGAAAATGCAGTTTAATCCCACCCTTGGCGGCGAACTTTTGAAAATGGAGACCGCGGCCATTTTGTTTTTCTAACTTTATTTTTTTTAGCACACTTAATTTGATGGATCCTTAGACTGTGGAGGATAGACTTTAGTGACCGCATTCAAAAATTTCCAAAATACATAATCGGTCATTTATACCAAGGGTGGGAACTTTAATTTTAACTTTATCTTTTTTAACACACTTAATTTGTTGGATCATTAAAGTGGAAATGAAATGAATCCGTAAGCACTTTGGAAATCCGAAAACACGTTAGTAAAAAAAAGGCAAGATGGCGTACGGTGACGGAGTCGGGTCTTTAATAGCGGAAAGAGAAGTTTTTTTTTTTTTTTTTTTTTTTTTTTTGAGAATAGTTACCATCGCACCGCAGCTTACTTGGAGCTGAACTCCACGTAATACAGTTGTCACTTAAAAACAAGACACCCTCATCATCACAGCCCAAACACACACTAATTGGTTCCGATTCACCAGGTTCATTATTAATTTTCTGATACATTTACACCATTCACCCAATAGCACTAAACAGAAGAAATTTATAAACAACAATCATGCCAAAATACAGTTATCCTATACTAAGTCCAAGGTCCAAGATGGCTGCTAGGACACGAGGACCTTGGGCTTAGTACGACAACGGACAACCAGGCTAAACTAATTACTCAACAAACTCAATACTAACTTTAGTGTGTGGATTGGGCAGAATAATAACAGAAGAATAAACAAAATAATTTAATAAGATCGAAGAAAATATTTAATGTACCTGGGGAACATTTGTACGAGGCACTAACTTGTTATCACAGATTCGTATAGCCTAGTTGAACAGGTTGTGTAACAGTGTTGCCATTAGCCCCGAATCAGTAGTGAATTTTAACGCGGGGGGGGGGGGGGCAGGTGACATCTAGATGCAACCGGGAGTTTACATGACAGTTAATTTTTTAGCAGATTTCCCTTAAGGGAAATCAGCTATTGAGGTCGTACTCATGACGCGATTTTCGAAAATTTTCTTCAAATGTCCATCGATCCTACCCAGGAGATGACGAAAATGAGGTCCGTTCAAAATTATATATATGTATCTATATATATATATATATATATATATATATATATATATATATATATATATATATATTTGTCTGTTAACGCTCTAGCGGTCGCAATTTTTGTTTGATCGTTACGAAACTCGATATTTAACCGTTTTATGTAAAAATACAGATCAAGTTCATTAATGGCTGAAATCGGACCAAAGGGTGGGGGGGTTTAGAGGGGAGGAGTTTCGAAAATTCAAAATATCTCCGTTATTATGCATCGGATCGAAAAATTGTACAGAACCAATCTTATTGCAAATTAAATTTACTATAAATATTGTTATATACATTTATTCTCTATCTTGAATATTAACCGAGATATTTGCATTTTTATGAAGTCTGTGGTGGGGTATAGTTCGGATTATGTCGTCCATCTTCGTCATTTCTCGGCTCAGGCGGAAGCTTCTTCTAACCTGGAGTTTTTAACCTTACCTTACCTTCCTTACTTTGTGAGATTTATGCAAATACGTTTAGTTCATCCGCCCCCCCCCTTCTTTAGTTCTTGGACTACTAAAATTAGAGTTATTAAAATATAAATTATTCTTACAATTCAGAAGCCGTTTCAGTTGGGTATTTATTTTAATTAACTGAAAGATTTCTCATTATCTAATCACGGTGGTATTGTGATACCAGTATGCAGATTTCTCTATTGTAAAACTTCACAGGGGAAATCTGCTTAGTTTACGCAGCCCCTGCGTGACGGATTTTTTCTTATTCAGGACCCAATATTTTAAATGTATTCTTCATAGTTTTATGGCGAGGGTCACCACACCCTTAAAAACATCCCCTATTTATTAATTAACAGCTAACATCATACATTAATAAAAAACATTTTCCCCCTCAAACTTTATTCATACTGCCCTACATGTTTCAGGGATTGCACACTACCATTTCAGGGCTATCCGTTTCTGAAGTGCTCGTTTCCCTCTTACGTTCGTTCCTACTGTCCTCACTGGAGAGGTCGATGACACTTTCATGATCTGGAGTCTATAATGCACATACACCATAATTTTAAAATCTGAAAACTAATTGAGCATCAGATTGAATAACACATACCTATCTAGGGAAAAGAAACTTCTTGGAACAGAAAAATACATTTAAAAATAACGTTTTAATTTACATTAAATAGAACACATCGTTTTTTAAACCCAGCAATGATTGTTTATTTTCTGACAAATCAAAATTTGATATTCCGGGATGCCCTCCATGTTTATTACTTTTTCTACCTCGCAGCCTTCACAGCCAGTCTTTGTGCGCCCATCAAGTGAGAAATGTCACCTCCAACAAACCATGGGTTCACCTCTTTCTATGGATTCATCAGCTTCCTAACTTCTCCGGTGATCCTATTTACATCTATCTCATAGTTATTTAAGTTGCACCTACTTTTGCCTTAACTTTTATTTCCATAGGTAAGAGTGCTAATCAATTTCTCTTTCATTTTTGCTTTCTTTCAGCCCGCGATCATCGTAGCGTACCAGATCCCATTTATTTATCTTCACTTTATTCCTGACTCTATTCCCCGTCCTTCTATTTTTAATCCGAAATTATGGTATTTTCTGAAAAAAGAGTCTACTGTTTTCTTAATTTGTTCAAATACTTGGGAATATTGGAGAAGACTTCCAATGCTACTTACATTAGACGTATGTTTTGTGTTTATGAAAAATGTTACAGGTGAACCAAGTAAGAGAAGAAGAGGAGCTGAGGTATAGAGAGAGAGAGATAGATATGCCTTACGGGGTAGAGTGGGACGAGTACACGATGAACATGGCGCAGGGGACGGAACGCAGAAACCGTAAGAAGGGATTCAAGTTCTGGAAGGTGAGGGAGGGCTGGCCAGGCCGCTCTCTAGCGGAAGATATTGAAGCTTGAGTATTTGTAGCCCTCAACCTCGACATGTTTATATTTCTTGTAAGCCCCACTCCAATCTGAATTTGTCGCGAATTCCTTACCTCTTTGGCTGCCTGGTAGTCTATCCAAGTATACAATTCTTCTTGAGGTTATGAGCCCCACAACCCAAAATCCCTCATGTATTTTTCATCTTTTCAAAAGGGTGCCAAGTAAACATTCTTCACTTCCAACAAACACTGCCGCGGTGCCAACGCTCGTCGAGAAAAAGTAACAAACTATCTCTTATCAAACTAATTTCATTACGTCCCCATACATTAAAATAAATATTAATAAAGAAGCGCCATAAACAGCAAAATATTGCAGAGTAGTATGTAATGCCTAGGCCTGAAACTCTGTTGTTCATTGAGAGCGGAAGTCTCTAAAGACTGCTAATTTTTTACAGCTGTATTGAATAATAATATTGTACATAACATCTGTCCCGATTACTATTGATAGATAATTTCAATTATCACTTACATAAATTTAAGTCACCCCAATCTAATTTTTTGATAAATTAAATCTACAAACTAAGAGGGACATAGAAGAAGACAAGGTATAAAGTAGATCGTGGAAAAGTATATAAAATATTTACTCCACACGAATGAAAAAAAAAAGCCAGCATAAAAAGCACCACCTTCACTCCTAAAATAACTTATGTGTGGTCAATTCTGTAAAACCGTATTTATTGCAAAAATATTTATGAGCTGATAGTTATCAGTACTATACCATTCACATTTATTGTCTACAGTGGACTGTTTAATGTCTAATTTATTCATTCCCATGCATCATTCTTCTATAGCCAATCCTTTTCAGAATACGCATGGAAATATTCCAACAGAGTTCAGCACCAGAGTATAACGAAACTTATTTTTAAATATTTTAATGCACATATCCATTTTCTTTTAATTATACTTTTGGCACATTTATTATTTATTCTATATATTTAGTTTGATTTAATAAATTCTTTTTTTTTTTTTTTGAAATATATATTTTGTTGTATCTATTTCAACTCTCTTCCAGATAGTGTAAATTGGAATTTTGACGTATTCTAGAGACTTTATTCTTCCTTGTAATAGGAATGTTTTAATTTAACTGTTTCGACTGATTTAATAAGAATTCAACTTTTTATTTAGATAAATAAACTACTAAATGGACTTTTACTCCTATCTGATTCTCATATAAAGATAATAGACCTTGAAAGGTCTTATGTTAATTCTGTATTTCTTATAGCCCTTATTTACAGAAGAATTAGGAGTTGACAGTTAAAGACCAAAATAGTTTTCTATTCCTGTATGTAATCTGTATGTGATTCAGTATTGTAAAACGTTAAAACCCAATTTAATTTACTACATTTATTAGTTATAGGGAAACTTGCAAACTTCAGTTCCTTTCCACCATCTAGTTCCAAAGCGGCCATTTATTTTACAGATCTCTTTAGACAACACAAAGAGCTCTAAAATATAAATCAACTTAAAATATATTTTTAAAGAAAATAATGATGGAAAGAACTAATAGACACAGACATTTAAAAGGCAGAGAAAGGTGTTTGTTGCAAGAAGATCCCACGGGAAGAATATATAAAAAGATTATTTATGAGGATAGACTTTTGTACTTCCAAGAAGATTTCTTTTAAGAAGAAAATATGAGAAATGAGAAGAAAAACATATTTCATAATTTAAAGACTTGTCGGAGAATTCGAAACGCTGTAAGATAAAAAATTAAATACTAATGTTCGGATATGAAATAAAAAGAAAACCATGAAATAGATAGATTGTTTTTGATTCAAACCACTTAAATTAATTAATTAGTTCTTTAGAATGTTAATAAGATAGTAGCGATTATTTCATAACTAATTGCAACACTAAAATACCACAGGGGAATCTAGCAATACTAAAAAAAACAAATTTTCATAAAATATAACTCTACTTTTGCTATAAATTTGTAAGGATAAATTTGTAGTATTAACAAATCATGGACGTACATAATATTAAAGATAATATCTATTGCCATAGTCAAAGTTTGGATAGACTAAATAATATAGAAATGAATATAACACGCTATAAAACTGTTCATATTGTAAGAAAAATGTTAGATTAACGAGGCAGCACGGTTATTAAAGAGAAACAAAACAACGTCCTAAAATTATTGACGATGAGTAAAATATATCTTCATTGTTGGAACGCCTTTAAACATGAACATAACTATGGTTTTGAAAACTATGATAACGATTAAAAGAGAGGAAAGCAAAATAAAAGATAAACATTTTTAAAAATATGGGAAATTTATAACAAAAACTAAATGTTTGACATTAAAAAAATGCAGTGCTCAATTGGAATAATGACGTCTTATACTCGTATGTATGACTAAATTATTTAGTGACGAAATTCATTAAATAACATCCTAAAATCACCCTGGCTAGTAAAGGGTGGTAACCTGTCCCAATTAGCCTAATTTGCAAAAAGTGGACGTTAATAAATAATAATAATAATAATATATATGACATGCATTTAAAATTTCAATATTGCTCTAAAGATATCTAAATCAAAATATAAAAATGACACTTTTTGGTTAAATGCTCAGATATAATATCACTCAGATATAACTTCATCTACAAAAATGGCACTTTAATACAATTGTTCCAGTAGCCTTAACTAACAAACGCATACTAGATATTTACATAAGTTTATTTCAAAGGAACTAGAAACTCGTGTACATAAAAAAATTAGCAATCTGAAGAAGCCAACTGGGAGCTTGGCGAAATATATCGTACTGAAACATAGGCACCACTAAAACAAACCGTCCACCCACTGCATTGTGTAAAACATGTAAATCTATATATTCGCTCACAACCTATTAAGGTCCAAGCCTCAGAACATTGGTAGAAGATCAACTTGACGCATACCCGTCTGATAGTGACTTATTACAGGCCAAGGAAAGCTATTTACAATCAAGAAGCTACTCAATTACCTCACAGATTGGATGGGAAAAGGAAGAACGGTTAGTAGTCCAAATCAAAACTCAGTAACTGCATACCTAAATAAACTCTATAGTGCGGTATCAAGGTATGAACATGGTAACTCTAGCATAGCAATTCAGTGCTTTACCCGAAGTGTTTCACTTTTTTAAAGTGATATCCGGGTGGCAAAGTGCAATTCCCATGAAGGTGTCACTTCATTTTATCTTCTTTGCTCGGCTTTTATAAACATGAATGTTTTACTGGATTACCCTTGAGAAATATGGTTAATTTGTGTAAAATTTATCTCCTTCTCGAGTACTGTTTGTCTAAGCAGGTTTCATATATACGAAATTTAGTTCTGAGAGCACATCTGATACCACACAGAAAGAGAAGCCATTTAAACTTAGTTTTCTCGTTGCTTGATTTCAGATCTAGTAATTTAAACCCAACCGTAACTACTCTGTATAACATATCATAATTACTGCTTTAATTAACGTAATAGTATCCGCTTTTACAGTTCTGATTACTTAGTTGCAATATGGCTGTTCTCATCATATGTAGTAGCTACCTCCAACAAGTTCTGTACATAACATTCTTAACTCAATATATGTCATAATTATAGCGATATTACATTTTTCGAAATGACTCATGGTCCGAAAATCGCGCTACGGTTAAAACATCAATAGGTAACTTCTTTTGGGGGAAATCTCCTAAAAAGCAATCACAACGACTAGACAAAAATAAGATTGGTTACATTTTTTTTAAATGAAAATATTAACAATTTTCCCTCTCACCACTTTTCTCAAACTCTCATAATTTTGGTCACTTGTGAATCATTACAAAAAATCATATATATATATATATATATATCACTTAATTTTATCAACGCTCAACAAAAGACTGCGCTTCCCATAGGGTTAACAAACAAATACATACCCCAAAAGTCATATAAACAAAACAGGAAAAGTATGATGTGAATAGATTTTTTTTCTTTGTAAATGCGTAAATATTGTGTCCTTCTATAACCTATAATTATCAATGTGTATATCAATTGACTTTGATTTAAGATGAATGTTTAATTTCTAATTTATTCAATTCAATGTAGCAATCTTTAATTACCATTCCCTTTTAAAATATGCATGTTACATTCCAATATAAGTCAGAACGATAATCATTTTGTTTAATATATTTTATTTTTATTAAAATTTATTCTCTTTCCTCTTTCATGTTTCTTATTTCTTATTTTTTCTAGATATTTGTATTATCTTCATTTAATTAGGTACTTTTCAGCTAGCATAAATTGATTTATTAATTTAGACTAGGGTTTACTTTTTTAGCTAGGAAAAGTTTATTTTACTCGGCTTATCTACATTAAATGAACAAATAAATCCACTTTTAGTGAATTATCTTACTGTATTACGAGCCCAATAGGCTTGAGGAGATGCCATCATTTAGTAGGAGATGTCCATTTTTAGTTGAGTACAGTTTTACCTTCTAATTTCAGGTTCCTAGCTTCCACAAGTCGATTCTTATGGGCCAACGATTGCGTGGATAGATTTTCTTCCTTAATTTTATATATATATATATATATATATATATATATATATATATATATATATATACACTAAATAACATCTTCCTATCTAGTAAACAGTAAAAAAAATTTATTTACAATTGCTTACAGGATTATTCCCATCCAATTGGGGTTCAGCTTATATAATTGTGTTAATCTATATTAGTTCTTTTATGATTAATTAATAACAAGTTTTTGAATTTAAAAAAAAAAAGTGCTTTTTTGGTTAAACGAAAAAATAAATAAAATTATATAAAGCAACCATAAAAAAAAAATAAAAAAAATAAAAAAAAAAAAACAGAAAAAAATATGAAAACAAAAATTCACAGAACTTTTAAAATAAATAAATAATGAAATTAAAAAAGGCTGCCACATATACCGAAAATGAATAAAGAAAACTTTACTTACAGAAAAAATATGGATCATAAAAATTATGTTTATATTACAAAGCTAATAATGATGTTCTTTATTTAACCACACTGGCAGTATATTTATAAAGTAGCATTAGATCATCTCGGGGTGAAGTGTTATTTTACCATCTACAGAATCTAACAGTACCTCCAGATCTTCTGAAGGTCTAAAACATACGAATATGATAACAATTAGTACATTATTATAATTAAATCTAAATATTATCCAATGAGCTGATATATCTAAAATTACAATATTTGTTAATTTTGGGTTAGTTAATATCATCAAACCACCGCTAGCTCGCCCTCGCACCTTTTCTTTGGTTTCCGGCGGAAATCTTGCTATCCTGAAGTTAACAGCTGTAGGAAGGGTTGGTTGAGCCAATAATTAGGTTTCACAGCAGATTATCATGCAACAATCTTTAAACTCATTTATTTCCAGTAATAACTTGTTATAACTTGTCAAATTACAAAAAGAGATCCCAAGAGGCGTCGAAAATGCGTTAGTTGGCAGTCATGGAGAAGTTATCTAGTCTGCAGTATTTGAGGAAGTATTTCTTCTTCGATGCCCTAGATCATCGTTACAGGATATCCCAGGTGATGTTACAGATCATACGGTTTATGTTGAAAGCATTTGATAACATACAGATCCTCCTTGTGTTCCATGTTCAGACATATTCCCCGTTCGGAAAGGCGTTTTTAAGCATTCACTCGGAGCTTAGTATTGTAGCGTAGTTTTATTGGATGCTTTTTTAATCTGAAGTAGCCCAGCTCAAATGTAACCCTTATCAAATTATTAACACACCTTCCTGAGTGGTAATTAAATAACATCAATTTGTAGTAAGACGATTCTTATAAATGAGTAGTTTTCTATCTGGAACTCGCCGATTTCATGATGCAATTAGAAGGAGTCTCAAAATCGAAATATTACAGACCACAGCCAAGTATTATTTTAGAAATTAAAATAATTTCTGAAAGTATTATATTCTACTTCTTTGAAATTATGTTGTGAGTTCTATTTCAGGATTCGAGCTGTAGCTCGCGAAGTCCTAGCCTGCTGACGGTGTGCGTCAAGAGGCGAGTTCCATCGGACGAGAACCTTGCAGAGCTAGTGCGCAGACCGCAGCACGAATGGGCACCATTTCCAAGATGGATCCCACCATATCCATACCCTCCGCCACCGCTCAGACATCCGTACTACCACCATGATCCGTACGCATGGCTTCCGGACGACGACGAACCATGTCGGATGGTAAGTTCAGCAACGAAACCCTGTTCCTTTTTTATTTTTGTTTTGTTGTGAATGCTCCCAATCCGGAATAAATGGAAGGCAACAGCGGGATTTGGAAAAGGGATGTCTGTACGTACTTTTTGGTTAATCGCAAAGGAGGAAGGTTTCAAAAAGTAGGTGATTTTTAGTAACAGCGCAGTTGTAGAATTTAACAGAATCTCGTTATTAGTACACCAAGAAGGGGTTCCAATAAATGCCTCAAGTCAATTTGTGGATAGTTTGGATGTGAAGGGGTGATTTTGCAGGCCTAAGAATAGGTATTGGTTCTGATGCCCCGCCCAACTCCTGTGTGTACCTGGTGGGTTCAACTTGGGCAAGACACCTGCACTATACCCAGACCACATACCCGTATTCAATGTTAGGTCACTCAACATCTTGCGGAAAACGGCCACACCATGTAAAAATACCAATTCGAGTACTTTGAACATTGCAAGTTAAAAGGGATATTGAGACAATATGT